>JABCKK010015851.1:0-79039 GCA_018221785.1 Calocybe gangraenosa
GGCCGATCTGGTGGTTGGTAGTCGTACAAAAAGCAGCTAGGGGGACGAGGTCAAGAGAAGGAAAAGAAGAAGCAAACAAAATGAAATATAAAAAAATTTAAAATCCGCCGGTACTTTGGTGTCCATTCCGTCCATCATCTGAAAAGGGCGTGATCAAAGCCGAGAGTAAAGGAGAAAGGTGTAAAAAAAAAAGGGCATCAACATCATCATCATCATCAAGCTAGTCAGAAGCGGGTGAAAACAGCACGTATGCAAAATGGATAGAAAATAAGAAGAAATAAATCGGGATCGATTATCTACAAAAAAAAAAGGACAATAATCGAATGAAAACAGAAAGATATAGATGTATGTATAGATAATATATGAAAACGTGAGTCGTGAATAGGAACGTGGGCTAGGACGTACTCGGTTGAGGGTACCTCGTTCGCGAGGAGATGAGGGACTGAAACAAGTGTTAGAAAAACCTCCTCTTCCCGGCCTTCTTTTCGTCGTCTGCGACTTTAATGTGGAGATGGCTTTCACCCGACCCGGAGACTGAGCACGAGGCGATGCTCTTGAGCCATTCATCGCCGTCGTCCTCGTCTTCCGAATCACAATCGTCGTGATCTACACAACGTACCTCACCCTTGCCGGACCGGTCGCGATGGTGATGTGGTGTGGTGAGGTCGCACCCGCAGAGGAGCCCGCTTGTCTTGCCCTTGCCCTTGAGGAGATCTGTAAGGGTACAACGAGACGACGGCTCGACGTAGAGCATACGCCGTAGAGCAGGGCGTGTCTCTCGGGGCAAGAGTCGGAATATGGATTCTGCGCCGGAACCGTGGTAGGTGGTGACGCTGTCTGTGCGTTGGCGAGGCTTGTAGGCAAGAGAATGAAGTGGACGGGATGACGACGACGGCGAGGATGGGTCGATGACAAGTTGTGGTATGGGCAGAGGAGGAGGAGGAGGAGGACCTGCACCTTCGTTGTTGTTGTTGTCTTCGACTATCACGGCTGTAAACGTGGACGCTCTGGTACGATTCGAGGACATGGGACGTGAGGAATCGGTTCCGAGTCTCTGAGGCAGCATCGGGCTCGGAAGGGACTCTGTGGACTGTCCGGGGCGAGCGAGGTGAAGAACAGAAGGATCCATCTCTACTGGGCTATCTGATTGGAGGAGCGGATGAGCACTGCCCATGGTAGGCAGGGTCGCCATGCTCTGAGTATGGGACTTGCCAGCTCCGGCCGAGTGAAGGGATTGTCGGAAGCGCTCCTTGCAATCTTCGGAGGGGCTGTTACGGGTAGCGACACCAGTGGGGGTGGTCAGAGGAGAATCGAAAGCAGAGGAAGTTTGAGAGGCGCTTGTGAGGCGTGAGGGAGGGTCGGTGATGGCGGTTGAATCGGTAGAAGCAGAGGTGAGTATGGAAGCGGCTTCTGAAGAGTTGCTGGTGGTTGTACTGGAGGAAGCTTCCTCCTCCTGATCGGGATGAGAAGAGGTGCCTGTGCTTGAGGCGCGCTCGCGGGTGGGTAATTGTTTGTTGCGTGAGGACGACAAGGACGGTGGCAAGGTAGCGCCGCGCTTGGGAGTGTCTGTTTCTGAACCGGGATCAAGGCGGCCCTTTGCTAATTTTGGTTCAGGTTTGAGTGAAAGATCAGGGTGAGCGTGAACGAAAGCCCTGAAGCTGGGGTCTGTTTTTGGGTCTGGGATCTTCCATGGGAAACGCCTTAGGACCATGCACATGAAGATGATGGCTACGCTCCAGACGTCTGTCTTTCTTGGATCGTAATTGTCTCTGTTGAGGACTTCTGGAGCGAGATAGGGATCGCTTCCAACGACGCCGGTGGCGAGGGTGTGAGCTTTTCCTGGATAATGGAAAACCGTGGCGGTGCCGAAATCGATGAGTTTGACGATGTTGTCCTTTGTCATGACACAATTGTCGAGTTTGAGGTCCCGGTGAGCGAGACCTATTTCATGGAGGTACTCTACGCCGTCGCAGATTTGACGAAAGACGCAATAAATTTCTGGTCGGCACATTTTACCGGACATGACGACACTGAAGAGGTCGTAGGGGGCGTACTCCATTACCTGAGGGAGGAGAGATTTGAGTAGAAAAAAAAAAAAAAAAAAAAAAAAAAAAAAAAGAGGCAGTACCTCGTAATAGACACCGTGGTCGACGATGATGTCGATAGTTTCGATGATATTGACATGTTTGAGAGTTGAACCGACGCAGAATTCGCCTGTTGCTTTTTTCTGGTACTCCTTTTCGCTCTCACCGGTACGCTTTGGTCTGAATTCCTTGACTGCGTAAATGGCGCCGCCGGTCTTGTGGCTTGACTTTATGAGGCGAACAGTGCCTCCTGCACCGCTGCCGAGGACGCGGCCGAGTTTACCATACTTTTTTGAAAGATGGACTTGGTTGATGTCGCGGAGGGAGGGGGAAGGTGTTGGGGGTAAGCGAGGGGAGAGGGAGGAAGAGATTGGGGGAGAGTAAGAGGAGGGTTGGTGTACTGGGGAGGCAGGGGGGGAGATGGAAGAGTCTGGTGTGTGAGATGAAGAGAAGGGAGAGTGAGGTCGATCCTTGCTTTGCTTTATGTGCTGAGACGAGTTTTTGTGCAAGAAAGAGGGGAGACGGTTGTTGGATGAGGATGAGTGGTCAGATTCGATGTGATGATTAAGGAAACGCTTGAGGTCGTGAAAGGGACCGTGCTTGGCTGCTGGCGGAGAAGGCATGGCTAATAGAATCTGAGTCGAGTGAGCTATTGAACGAGCGAGTCTAGATTGGCTATAATTCTGATGATCGTCGTTGCATTGAATAATAGTAGCAGAAGCAGTGGCAGTATGTAGCAGTAGCAGTCATAGAGGTTGACTAGCCGGATGACAAATTCATCAACGGTCATGCCGAGTCCGATCCATGCCGACATCATCACACCAAATACACATATAAACGTCTAACCAACATCCTCTGCCTCTCGTTTCCTCTTCATCTCTCTAGATACCCTGTGTTGCGCTGATTCGTGCTTGGCAAGTTCTACAGGTACTTTTGACACCGGACTCTTGGATATTTCTATTTCGTGTTAGTTACTTTGTTTATCATAATTACCATTCTCGTACCTTGCTTTAAATCGTACCTACATCACCCATTAACAATATCATCCAGATTCCACAATACAAATATAAAAAAAAACCCACATGACTTCATCGTCATCGTTCGTCAGGAACGTTATCGCGGTACCAAGCTTGCCCGCACGCCCAGTACGCCCTAATTCAAATCAACACATCAATCAACACCGCATGCTACTCTCTTCTCACCAATTCGATGCACATATGCTTCAATCGTCCCCGCCATCTGAAAGTTAATCACAAGCGACACATCTTGCACGTCGATACCCCGTCCCGCTAAATCTGTCGCAACAAGCACGTCACTCTCTCCATTCCTCAACGATTGCAACGAGGCCTCTCGCTGCTCTTGATTCTTGCCAGAATGTAACGTCGCCGCGTTCCACTACCAATCGAGTTAGCTAGCTAGCCCAACCCCAACAAATGATAATCTTACCCCTGCACGTGATAGATCCTTCGCTACCATATCTGCCGTCTTTTTCTGATTGACGAATACGATTATGGGCGATGCGTATTGCCCACTGTTCAGAATCTCAACCAGCTTTTGTCTAAAAAAACAATTCCTCTTTTCAGCGCCCCACAACAACAAAACTCGTTGACCCACTTTTTCTTTTCGTCTCCGCTGACAAACTCGACCCTTTGCTCGACAGTGTCAACCGCCCTCCCGGCCTCTCCAATAGTAATCACCGCTGGCTTTTTCAAATATTTCCGTGCAAGCCGCTCCACAGCAGCCGGCATCGTCGCTGAAAATAACGTCGTCACTCGCGTACGCCCCTTCTTCACCATCGTCTCTCCGTCCACGTCCATCTGCTCACCCGCGTCCTCTCCTTCCATCGTCTCACTAGGAAGCGCATCCAAAATAAACGTAAGATCAACCTCAAACCCGAGGTGCACCATACGATCCGCTTCATCCATCACCACATACCGACATTGCGACAACACTAGCACATGCCGTTCGATAACATCCCGCAGCCGACCGGGCGTAGCAATAATAATCTCGGCTCCCTCGCGTAGATTAAACTGTTGCTCCTCTACCGCTCGCTGTGTTGGGTTTTTCCATATCAGCCCGAATCTAATTTCATAATAGATCACTTACTCCACCCACGATCGATACGCATTTGAAGCCAAGCGGTGACGCAAATTTACGTGCCTCACTCTCGATTTGCTGTGCCAACTCACGTGTCGGCGCCATAATGAGCGCATACGGCCCCAGATGCCTATTCTCATCTGTAAACGGTGGCAGGTGCGAAATAAACGCTAGCATCGGGATGACAAACGCTGCTGTTTTGCCGGAACCTAGGAAAATAACGGGTAACCCACTATGAAATTAATATAATAATAAAAATAATATACCTGTTTCAGCGATGCCAATGATATCCCGATTTTGCAGTCCTATAGGTATAGCCTGCCGCTGAATCGGAGACGGGTCCTTGTAGCCAATCTTTTCGATACAATCCAATATAGTCTGAGGAATGGAAGACTCTGTCCACGAACGGAGTGGGTGTGGAATCTGACCACCTGAGTTCGGCAAGTAAGCGTACCATATCTCTTCTCTCTTTTCACACACACGCACCTCGAGCAGATATGCTAAAGTCTTCCCGGAATATCCTCCAATCTCTCTCCTTCATTTCCTCCAACGGTTTCTCTGTCCAATGTCGCTCATCCAAGCCTGACCTAGCCGCCATCCTCCTCTCTAGCGCGTCTGCAAGCTGAATTTGCGTAGCACCAGTGTCCACCCTGCGTGGTCCACTCCCACCTCCGTCATCCATACCCGCAATGCGCCCTCGTCCAAACATGACCTGTGCTCCCTGACGCGTGCTCCCTACTGCAACGGGCGAATCTTCCGCAAACGTATCGTCCTGTGCGTCCCAGTCGAATACAAACTTGCGGTCGTTCATCTTTCGAATCTTTCGCTTTTTCTTGTCGACACCAAGGTAACGCGAACGAATAGCAGAAAGGGCGGTATCTGTCATGGGAGGCACATAGGGTGTCGTCTGTTCAGGTAGCGTATTGGGTGGTGGTGGGTGTGAGGCCGTTGGAGTGGAGGCGCTATGGGTGGAAGTGCCTTTGCCCCTGTCAGCGCGAGGACCAGTAGGGACATTTTGGTAGCCTTCTCTCGGTGCACGCCGATCATCCTGGGGAGGAGGAGGTGGGGGAGGTCGCATGCTACCTCGTCCACCGTCTCGATCCCTTCGACCTTGTCGCTCACCGCGATCTCGTTCAGGATGTGCATACCTCTCTTCATCTGTAGAAATTAAATGACGAGTGAAATGAAGCTATTCTCGAGACAACTGTTGAGCTTACGCCTATTAGTACCAGTACCGTTACTGTATCGCCCACCTGACGATGGATTGCGCCCTTTATGCCTTAGTTCGTCCGCCTCTCTTTCTAGCGCTTCTCGATCCTTGCGAGAGTTCTCTTCCTTGAGTTTTTGGTCCTGTATCTCTTTTGTCCGGTTCGCTATGGCTATCGTTGCTCGTTCCTCTTTAGAAAGAAACTTTGGCTGTCAGAGAGCAAAGTCTGTGACTCGAACATGTCCAGCAAGATGGTGCAAGCGTACCTTTGCTGCTGCCTCCTTTTCTGCTTTTTGTTTTTGTAGCAGATTCTCGATGGACAGTGGTTCGGCACGGCCAGCCATGATGGATGCTGAGCAGTGAGTGACCTTGTAGTCCTCCCCCCTTCAAACTCAATTTTGTCACGTGCTGTAGCCAGTAATGTACGGCGATGGCCTGGATTCGGGGGCACAATCTCCACGACCAGAGACACCAGAGCCCTCTTCTCTACAGGGACGACGGAACGCAGGCGTGCAGCTTCTTGACGACGATGGTGGCATCTCTGATCAGGCAAAGCCGTTTCTTACCCATCTCATTCATCTCGCTCAACAAAAGTTTTTATTATTTTATTATTTTTTAACAGCTAGAAACGTGTCTCAAACATATATTCGCAAAGTATTGTGAACCTGCGACACCTAATCCGCCTTTGAACGACCAAAAACGCGTAGCGCTACTGGATCCTCCACCCAATGCCTATCTCACACCAAAGGGTCTGGATGCCTGGGCACGGGATACAAACGGTGCACCCTTCTCTAAAGAAACAAAAGATGAGCTCGTCGAGTTTCTCGATGTCACAGACGATGGTGGGCTCACGTACGTGATCTCGTTGCTCGCTCGCCTCCTCCATCCCTTTCTGTCGTACCAGTCTGATCAGCTGCTCGTCAATAGATTCAAAGGGTTCTTGCAGATTTATCAGCTACAGACAGAGAACGACGAAGAAGAAACTTGGCGGGATTTGGTGAGTCAGCTGGCTGTGTTACCACTCGATGCTCTTCTCTTTGCTCACGACTGTTGTTTAGTCGTGCCATGGCTTTGATCGAATGCTGAAGCTTGTGGCTACAAGAAGAGAAGAGGATGACACCCTTGGCACATCGTCATGAAACTGCCAAACCAACATTACATTACGACAGATGCGATTAGGGGTGGTGGTAGCGAATAAAGTATTCTCAAGAGGAAACGACTTGGTATTTATATGAAGCTGTAGATGTTAAAAACTACGCCGAGCAACTATTTCATATCTTTTCCTTGCAAGCGTGTCAAGCTCGGCGTAGAGTGAATTTCCATATCTCGACATCATCCCATTCCTCTTTAGGCCATTTGATGCCACCCTTACCCATTGCCTTGACCAACTTTCGATGGGGGATGCGTTCTACGGTGAAGTTCCATATGTCATGCGCTTCTGCCAAAACACGATCTACGAGAGCAGGGTCACGCCGCTCGATGCATAGATAAACAGGGGGCGCACGTGAAACAGTGGACGCGGCGAGTGACAATGTACACAATGTATGGAGGGTACGAAGGAGGGGCTGAACGAGATGAGACGAATAGACTGTATCAGCAGAGCAGATGAGGTCAAAAGGAGGTTGTATGCAGGGCTTTTTGTTGTTGTTCTTTGATGCCGACGGTGACGTTGACGATTCAGAAGCGATAGAGGTATTGTCGTCCCAGGTCCATTGATCTGGTGGTATTGTCCAGTCTAGTTCGCGAACGTGTATTTCTCCAGAGGCCAGAGGCAAGTGAGGGAGGTTATTTTGGATGTTTGGAGCAAGGACGGTGGAAATGACATGAGATGTGTCGGTAGCAAGGACGTCCCAACCGAGGGAGCTCATGACGAGGCTTTTGGTGAATGAGGACTGAATGTGAGCATATGATCAAGAGCTGAGAGGGCGCACGCGGTGAGGCCGATACCACTTCCAAGCTCTACTACTTTGGGAGGTTTTTCGAATTGAGTACTAGTGTAGTGTGCGAGGTAGACTGAGAGACATTGAGCACCGAGCCAAAGGGTTGTGCCATTGAAAGTACTGTTATCTGACTGAATCAAGTGTAGGCTGTTGTTAGTAGTACTAGTGCTGAGAGGATATAGGAGGAGAGGGATGTGTTTTGTCGAGTGGGCAGGAGAGAACATGCGGTTCCCACGAGGAACAAAAAAAAAATGGGAGATGATGATCACGGCTGGCTTGTTACTCCTCCTTCTCCCCTCCCCTCATGAAGGCATTCCTCCACCGCCTCCACATCGGTGGGGGTCAAAAGGAAAAGGAGAAAGATTCTACTGCAATTCCAAAGGAAAAGTTCCCTCCTTTGCGTTCTTGGCCACCAGAAGAACCTCACCGTCCAACACCCACACCGTCCTCTTTTCTTTCCTCCTTTAAACCGCTTCCTGAAATCACTCAAACTAACAGACCTCTACCGCCCACCGAAGAACCCCTCAACATTATCTCCTCTTCCTCATCTACCGTATCCCCTCAGCCCCCCCAACCACTTCCAACCGACACAGCCTTTCCTGATCTCACTGCCGTCCCCCACACAGACCCTGATTCATCCAACCGACATGGCAGAAAACCCACAAACGGGACCTTGACCCTCCCTACTACCACCGACGTTCAGAAAAAAGTAGCTTTCATTTCACCACCGCCTACGCCAGCCGCTACTGATCGCATACTCTCCGATGTCACCACCTCAACTCAGCCTGCAGCCCCACCCCTTCTACTTAAAACTACCGTCTCACGCTTCCAGGCAACTCATGGCGAGAAGCCTCGTGCATCGCTTTCAACTGCCGCTTCGTCGTCCAAGACCGATGTTGCAACCACGACCAACAAGACGAGCGCCAAGGCTACCTCTACCCGTACCGCTTCCCCGTATCTTCAAAAGCAGTCAGAAGCCACTTCTTCTGCGTCCCTTCGCTCTGGAACACCCTACTCACAAATGTCCCAGAGCAGTGCTAGTGGAATATTCTCTGCCGCATCTTGGAGTGAGGTCACCGAGGAAGACCTCGTCTCAAATCTTGGTTCTCGAGAGCGTACAAGACAAGAGGTTCTGTTTGAAATCATATCCAGCGAAGACAGGTAGGATAATACGGCCTTGCGTTTTCAGTTGCGCGCTCACTGACGTTTACTCAGATACGTCCAAGAATTAATCAAGATGAAAGACACCTTCATTGACCCCCTTTTACATCCATACTCAACTTCTACCACCTCTGCCTCTCCATTGTCATCCACTCCTAATCTAGACTATGAATACTATCGTGCAGAATCCCCTTTGGAGTCCGGCGACTATCTACCGCCCATTGCCGCGCGCTTCATGTCGCCGTCGCCTTCTGGTCCACCTCCTAGTGCGGGAGTATCATCCGTACGAACAAAGGAAACACCTAACATTGACGAGGAATCTTTGGAGACAGACGAGGATGACGACGTCGAGAAAGGTTACACCAGGCGCGTGGCTAGTCCGGTTTCTAAAGCCGATCATCCACGGTCACCATATCGTAGTACATCCACGAAAACGAACAGTAAAGCGGGTGTCCCGGTTCCTTTCCCTTCTCGATCGCACATGTCGCTTCCGCCGCCACCTCGTAATCAAATGTCCGCATCAACACATTCCCTCGGTAGACAGTCGACAAATTTGGACCGCGAAAGACAACGGAAACATAGCCAAGATGATACCCCACAGAAAACAAGCATGTTAAGGAAATTCAAAAAGAGCCAAACGTCTGCTTCGGTTGTTCTTGGTGACTACATTGCCCCACATCAGCTGCCAGAGGACCTACGTATATGTTTAGAAGTTGTAGATTCTGGTGTTCTTGATGGACATAAAAGACTCTCAGATGCGCTGAAGAAACGTTACGATGATCAATACCCATTGGTCCGTTCGCTTGCGGACGTTTTTGTCTCAAATGTCCGTCGGTTCACTACCTTTTTCGTGTTAGAATACAAGCAGCTTACACTTAATCTCAGTCCGACATATTCCACGGCTATGCCAAATACGTCCTCCACCTGGAAAGGGCTTTAGAGCAAGTCGATGCTGCTTTGCATAATGTATCCACAAAGAAGCCCAAAAAGCAGGACGCAAACGAGTGGCAGAAAGTCTGCAAGCTTCTTCAAAAGCTGGAGGAGACCGCGAGCGAAAAAGGAGAGACTGGTCTTGCCATCACTTTATCCAAGCCGTTCCAACGTCTCCTTAAATATCCGCTGCTGTTCCAAAACCTTCTTTTCCACACCGATCCTAGCACCTTTGAATATGAGAGTACTCTTCAGATGGTTGCGGAAGTGGAGACTATAGTGCGTAGTATCGAGGACGAGAAGATACAGAAGGAAGAGCGTGACAAGACTCGCGACGTTTTTGCACGCATTGAGGGATTAGACAAGGTCAAGCAGTTGGCGCTACCTAAGCCTTCACGCGTACTCGTTGAAGAAAGACAATGCAATCCAGGTCCAAATTCTCCGAGCTCCCCTCAAAAGACTTCCTCTCCGCCGCCTGTCGCTAAAGGAATTAGAGGCAAGTCATCTTTTAGACGCCTCAGTGACGTCATATACTCCGGAAACAATGGAGTAGGAGGGAAGAAGGACTTGTGGTTCGTGGTGTTTAACGACGTAGTCCTTCAATGCCAGAGAACCGGAACAACGTCGCTACCTTTAGTAGCCGCCACGGCATCACGAACAAATTCGCTACCCGAGCTTCAAGGAAAGTCTAAATATGCTACAACGGGTCGTCGAAACCTGCAGACCAAGCCGCGGAATCTCTATAAATTTATAAAGGCAAGATGATTCCTTATGAATATAGCAATTGCTGTAACAGGTTATATAGATCGAAACCTGGGCAATTGGAGACGTCATGCAACCGAGAGAAGGGGTGGTATCAATGGAGGAGTGAGCAGCTCGCCATGAATATCTTTGTCTTCAACATGCTCACCGTCATTTTTAAATTTTTAAAAAGTGTTGTTCGATCACGTGCTCAAGCACAGACTCATCCCAAAATCGTTCCTCTTCCGGCAGACGACGAAGATGCCGACGACTCTGATGACTCTGATCGGAAAAGTAAAATGAGCTTTTCTTACTGGGGTGCCGACAAAATCACCGTTCAAAAGCCTCTTATCAAAGCTCGGGGACCCGTTAACCCAAGAAGAGGAGGTTCAACTGCATCTTATGGTCGGGAGTCCTCTGCCAATGCTAAATTTGGGACAAGGTTGGTTGCGAGTGATTTGTCCAACCCCCGACCAGCCAGCCGTAGAACACAGGCTGTGACGCCCACTTCTAGACGGCCTGCTCCCATGGACGATAGCCCCAATTACGCGAAGGCCACAGTAACCCGACCCGCGTGGGGCGCCGGTGCAGGTTCTCCTATCCCACCACCCTCAAAACGTTCTCGTAATACGTCACAAACCAGTGCTGCTACACGAGTGGCAATACCCTCGAAAGCCGTTGGCTCCCCTGCTCCTTCAGAAGATTCTGGGGTTGGCCTCTACCGCCAAATGTTGGCACAGGACCCTTCGTTGAATAACGCTTGAAGCCGTAGACATGATCGGCTATACCCTCAATTACACCATATTACCACCATCATTATCATAATAGCCCCTTTTTTAGCATCTCCATTCATTACTCATTCATGACTTCTTTTACCCTGCTATGAAATTCATAATGCTCTATTGTTTTCACAACTGCAACACTCCTTTATATCTCTAACATTCTTAACATTACGTGCAAGTCAACGACGTATGAACATCTATTCTCTACTTCACCTATTTGGCATACCAGGTTTAAATGTATTTCCCTTTTTTTCACCCGGTATATGCAGCATTGTGAATACTGACACTTCTGCCACTTGGATCGGGTGCACAACCCCAGTCTCCACGGGGAATCCAGCTGTGCAGATCAATCGTTAGGCATAGAAATGCAAGTCAGGCGAAACACGGACCGCACGGCAGTCCTTGCAGCAGTCTCTGATGGAAAAACACCTTGGGGCAAAAGTGAGATCGATAAGAAACATCAGGGGGTGGTGTATGTGTACCATCAAAAATATCACGAATAAAGTATGCTTCTTTCGTGTCTGGGACCCCTTCCGCCCATCGGTCTGATCGCTTAGCGAATGCCTCGTCCGAGACCACAGCGTCCGCATGTTCTTTGATCCTAGGAAACAACCGTCAGAGACAAGTCCATCAAGTGGTACGGAAGCGATTGCCCACCCATCAATCCAGGAATACCCAACACCGTCGGAGAACTGCTCTTTCTGCCGCCAGAGGATAGAACGTGGCAAATAAGGCTATATATACTCAATGAGGTGGGGTATGACACAATGGTTAAGTTAACAGTACCTTGCCGCCAGGCGAGCAGTCAAAAGCTTTACGGAGGATGTACTGCGGAAAAAAGTCATCTTGAAGTGCATGAGATAATTAAGTGTCTGTTCACCTTCTCCATTCTAGGACGACCATCTTCGTCTACCTCCTGGGATGCGCCTTTGTTGAACATCTTCTCTTTCGCATCGATATTCATAGCAACCTCCAGGAAAGCTTTGTCAAGGAAGGGTACACGCGCCTCAAGACCCCACGCCATGGTTGACCTGACAATGTGTTGTAAATATGTATGAAGAGCAGGATGTTCTCGGCCCACTTATTAGCACGGAGGCAATCAGCAGTGTGAAGATTCTTGACTCGTTTCACAGTTTCTTGCTGAAACGCCGAGCTGTCAGGTGCAGCATGAAAGTATAAATAACCTGGATATTTTGACACCTCAGTCATCCAATAATCGCAGATGGTATAATTTACCTCCTAGAATCTCGTCACTTCCTTCTCCACTCAGGACCATTTTCACACCCATCGCCTTGATTTTACGACTGAGAAGATACATCGGCGTGCTGGCACGAACGGTGGTCACATCGTACGTTTCTAGATGGTACACTACGTCTGGTATTGCATCCAGGCCTTCTTGAACCGTGAAGACATATTCATGGTGGACTGTGCCAAGAAAATGGGCAGCCTTCCGTGCTGCGAGAAGATCTGGGGAGTTCTCAAGCCCAATAGAGAACGAATGAAGCTGTGGCCATGCCGCAAGAGTCGCTGCCAAGAAAAGGAATGAGCGAAAATCGACAGGTGATTGTTCATAATCTCACCTTGCTCTGTTACAAGTCCCTGAGCGCCCAAAGTTGGGGTAGAGGGCCCACTATTCGCCTCCTTCAATTTCCGTTGCCGCACTTCGTATTGAGCCTGAGCAACCTTCTCGGTTTCTCTCGCTGCAATGGCTGCAATCAAGCTGCTGTCTAGGCCGCCGCTGAGAAGGACGCCAAAAGGTACTTCTGACATTAATCTTTTGCGCACAGCCGCCTCCAAGGTTTCTCGAATTAGCGTGAGATTGGCTGGGTTTTTCGCGATTATACCGCCATCTTCGTCACCAGTCCACCACGAAGGCTGATAATAGCGCGTTGTAGATTGATCATAGCTATCATATACGTGCCCAGGAGGGAATGAGATGATTTCATTACAAACGTCGACTAACGCTTTAAGTTCTGAGGCGAAAATAACCGCCCCGGGGTGTTTGAGGCTCCAACCTTGATATAACGTAGTGATACCGATAGGATCACGCGCAGCAATTATCCTAGGGGGTGATGCGGATTCATCTAGGAGAACAAAAGAAAACATTCCATCCAGGAGGTTGCAAAGTTCTTTATCGTATTTCTTAAACTAGTCAAGAGTGCAAGATCAAACGGGAGGTAACATGAGTTTGAATCTCTGTCTTACCAGAGGTATAATAACTTCGCAGTCCGAGTGAGTCTTGAACTTTACACCAGGGCCAACTGTCGCCCGAAGCGCGACGTGGTTGTATATTTCGCCGTTGACGGCAAGAACTATCTTACCGTCCTCACTTACCAGAGGCTGTGCGCCAGTATCTATGACATGAGATTGTGAGATATTCGTAAATATCGATCCAACGATGCCTTACCGACCCCCACAATTGCGAGGCGTTCATGTATCAAAATCGACCTTTGGCCTACGTGACACCCTGACCAATCCGGTCCACGGTGGCGAAGGCGTTTGGACAATGAAATGAAATGTGCCCTTTCATTTGATGGATTTTTGAGACCGTGAACGGCTAGTATACCGCACATTTTGTGAGTCAGTGGGGAAGAAAACGAGATAGGGTGTACATCGGGTTTTTTGAATTTAAATTTAAATTGAAGGCATTGTTTCCGTTTTATCCGATGACTCAGGGCAGATAAGATAAGATGCCATAGATGAATATAGCAGCACTGTATGTTGTTTGAACAGTCGAAGACAATGCTCTACCCGTCGCTGCCACTCTACTGTGCTACGTTTAAATACCCAACTTCCCGTAAGTGGGCCCAGCGCACAAGCAAATGACCAGTATTTTTTCTCTCCACAACTAGGCATTGAGCCATTGTGCTATGGAGTTTGTGGTTTGACATTGGCGTTTCTCTTATCCGGGAAAGAGGCTTATGGTTGGAAGGCAATCAAAGGGCCTTCTGGATAATAAGAAATGGAGTTCAAGCCTGAGTTGGATTCAATCCACAGAGTATTTAGATCTATTTTATTTGGTCGGAAAATGTTAAAGTCTACATATCTGCCAGTGTTGTTACCTCTAATCAATGCAGAATTCCCGTTCGTTTTTTGAGCGACACTCGTAGCAATAGTCAATGAATGACTACTGAGCAGGAAGTTCGATAGTTTTTATTGTCCTCGATAAATCCTGAACGACCATGCATAATTTATATATTTTCCCACGCAAGAGGGACTGTGTCATCAAGATTACGGCGTCCCCCGGCGCGTGTAAAAGTTGGAAAGTGGTCACTGGTCATCATTGCTTTTCTGCCTACATTCTCTTTCGTCCTTTTCTCTCCTGTCCAAAATGTCAAATTCTCATTCTCAAAAGCGGCGGCGGGGCCATTCGGTTGGGCTAGTTGATGCAAAAGTGGCTGTGGATCTTGCTACAGCTCAAACCTACTCAGAAAATGTGTTTCTTTTCGTACCCAATCTCATTGGTATGAATGTCACTAACGCTTCAATTCCGTGATCCACTCACTTTCAATGTAGGGTATGCACGCGTTCTTCTCGCGGGACTGTCGTTACACTTCATGAGCTATCATCCAAAGTACTGCACTCTCGCGTATGTGGTTTCGTGCCTGCTGGATGCGGTTGATGGGCAGGCTGCTCGGGCGCTCAACCAAACCTCGAAATTTGGAGCTGTTCTGGACATGGTAACCGATAGGTCTGTACCAATTTGCCTCAACACTCACCACAATATTAATATTGAGGGATGGATAGATGCACGACATCATGTCTACTCTGCTATCTTGCTTCGGCTTACCCCAAATTTGCCATCTTATTCCAGTTTCTGATTGCCCTCGATTTTAGTAGCCATTACATGCATATGTACAGGTATTTAGGCTCGCGAATAGTTGACTAACGCAACATTAACACCTAGACACAGCTCTCTTGTAACAGGATCTAGAAGTCACAAACTCGTCACAAGCGATGTAAGCCGCATTCTATGGCTCTACTACAACGATTCTGTACGTACAGAATTCCATGTGCTTGTGGTGGTGGTGTGATGACCAATTTACAGCGAACGCTTTTCTTTGTATGCGCTGGGAACGAGCTCTTCTATGTATCGCTCTATCTGATGAAATGGATGAAAGAACCCATTGGGTTACCTTCTATCCTGTCTGACTTGACATACGCCCAGGTTCTAGCCGCGGCGAACTTTCCAATCTGGTTCTTGAAGAATGTAATAAATTTGGTGCAACTGTGGAAAGCATCCAAGATTCTTGTTGGGGTGGACCTTGCTGAACGGGCGATGGCAAGGAAGGAGCAAGAGGCGAAGGGTCGATAGTATACTCTATATAAAGTGTTTTAAACTACTCGTTTCTCTATATTACTAGCATATATTTTATTTTGTCCATGAAAATGAAGAGCACGTGAGACCTGGAGCTTTTGTTGTCGTACGGTACAGTGCTCTGGAGTTCTTTGAATGAGGTCTTCAGCTGTTCTACGCAGGTCGTGCATCCTCTTATTCCCATCTCGAAACTATCCAGTCCTCCCCTCGCTGCATCATTGTACCCGGGCAAACCATCTTGCGAGAAAACATCTATCCACATCTGCCGCGCCCCCTCCAGCTTCGCCACCAGAAGATCAGCATGGTACCGACAACGGTTCTGACCCAATAGAGGAAAATCAAGACAAGTCAAGGCTCCGTAAAACTAGAATATCCGTCGTTAGTGCCAAGGAGCCTGATCCCGTGCAACTTCCTGAAGGATTAGATATCCTCTGGTCGCCGAATCTTGAGCAGGAGCCTCAGCATACGTCTGCTCTTCCGCCTCCAGAAAATTTCGAAGATGCTCTAAATAAGCTCTTGATTACTTTGCACCCTAAAACTCAACACTACGCTGCGTATACAACACCACTTGGCGCTCCAACAGAACCTACACTGGGCCTCTATTGTCCCATTGAAGGAGGCGACTATATTATTGATGCTACGGTGGAAGAGCTAGCTCGTCGAACAGGTGCCGAGGTACTTGTACTGGACGCTGTTCATCTGGCCGCTGGGGAGTGGGGTCACTTTGGTCCAGGTAAGCCCCGTCGAAAGCCCTTGGACTCTATCAGCAGCTCTTATGTGACCTAGCAGCCAACTCTTTATCTCTTCCTAGAAATCCCTTACACTTTCCTTCAGCCTCTGTCTCCAATTTCAAGCCATCCGGCCATCGAGCTACGGTGGCAGACGGAGACGAGGATATCGACTCACCCATCTTCCCAGCACCTAGAATGACTTTTGCGGTTATCCCTACACTCACCCCGCAAGGCCGTGCAATCATCACATCTAGTTCTCGCAGAAACTCTGGTCCAAGTAAAGTAAAAGTATTCTTCGATACCCTTATTAATGTGCCACCAAGAACCGATGCACCAACTCCTTCATCTACTAGGAGCCGTCCTCGCTTGATATATATCCGTGACTTTACAACTCTTGCTGCATCGTCAGCCTCCTGGTACCCTTCCCTTCTTTCTGCCGTTAGAGAGCGACGGAGGGGTCCAATCTCTCGGCCATCTTCTCCGGTCAGCAGCCCGATGACGATTATTTTTGGGATGACCCCTCCATTGGTTCCACCAGTTCCCCAGAGCTCAGCTGGAAATGGTCTTGTGAGTATGCTAATGAACCGCAATGCCTCTGCTCAGTTGTCAGCCGAGCCTAAGAATGGGAAAGCAGACTGGGGTGAAGATGAACTCGCAGACAAAGCGAGGGAAAAACGGTTTCGAGATAGGCTAAAAAAGTGGGAAAGTGGTGATGCAGCACTTGTCGACGAGTTCCCTAGACTTTTGACTGCTGAAGATGCCGATGAAGGCGACGAGCGGCCTGAAATCGTTGTAATTGGTCCCAATGGGTTGCCTGGCTTCCCTTCTATGGGTAGCTCACCTGCGGGATCTTCTAACAATACTCAAAGCAATACCTCATTCTTTCGAACGTCCGTCTTGATACCTAGACAACGCTCCGTTACCAAAGAACGAGCTGCTCGTATATCTCGGCGAAGGGAGGTCAACGAACTTACCTTGCGTATGGGAATTGGTGCGGCTGGAGGTATCATGGATAAGGAGAGTGCTTCTTCAATACATTCCAGTCAGGTAGCGGGTATTGTCGATGCCGACGATGTACAACAACCACCACAAACCAATAGCGGACAAATGTGGGAAGACTGGGGTAACAAGGTGGTGACCTGGTCGAACGTCAGGCGAGTTGCTGATCGGGCCATCGGAACTACTATCGCATCAACAAACATGCCCAACTCATCTACAAGGCCAACACTTGAGGCAACTGTTGTACCGTGGTCGGCTGTACATAACGCCTGGGCAGCACACCGATCAGTGAAGGATCTGCGAACATCTTGGTTGAAAGAGGCTTTCTCAGTGCACAGAAAGACCTGGGAACAAGAGCAGGCTGACGAAACTTCTCAGGCAGAGGATCGGGAGAGACTTGACGAGGTGGTTGACAGGGTCAAGAATGAGGCTGATCTTGACCCCCACGAACAAAGATTACTTGGTTGTATTGTGGACGCAGGTTGATTTGCCCATCCTATATCCACGTGTTTTGTACATGCTGATAATATCCTAGTTTCGATGCCAACATCCTTCGATCAAGTTCACCTGCCCCCTCACACGATTGATTCCGTTAGAACCATCGTTTCCTTGCCGCTGTTACATCCGAAAGCGTTCCAGCAAGGTATTCTCAAACAGCATGGCATGACTGGTTGTCTCCTCTTTGGTCCACCAGGGACAGGGAAGACGCTTGTTGTTCGTGCTTTGGCGAAGGAAGCAGGTTGCAGGATGTTGGCCGTTTCTCCCTCTGATGTGATGGACATGGTAAGCTAGACGCACCAGAGCATCTACTAAATCTCATCATTCGTCTGTAGTATGTGGGTGAGGGGGAGAAACTCGTCAAGGCAGTATTCTCATTAGCGCGGAGGTTATCACCATGTGTGGTTTTCCTGGATGAAATTGATGCGCTATTTGGTGCTCGTATGTCGGCGCGCGAAACTGGTAGCGCTTTCGCTCATCGGGGCGTTATCACTGAATTTATGCAAGAGATGGATGGGCTCAAAACCTCCAAGGAGAACAGCGTGATTGTCATTGGTGCCACCAATCGACCCTTTGACTTGGATGATGCAGTTCTCCGACGCTTACCGCGTCGCCTGTTGGTTGACCTTCCAGGTGTAAGAGAGCGTGAAGGTTTGTCCCAATAACCCTACGCCATAACTGGTAAACTTATCAGGTTTTCCAGAAATACTAAAAATTCTCCTTCGTGACGAGCTATTAGCTGAAGACTTGGATATTGGCACATTAGCGACACAGACGGAGAGCTTCTCTGGCTCAGATCTTAAGCGTGAGTCGCACTCTTCAGATTTTTTTTTGCTCTAGAACTCGACTTAGTCTTTTACACTAGATTTGTGCGTCTCGGCAGCTCTGGATGCTATCAAGGAAAACGTACGGCTTCCTTGGTCTACTTCGTTGGTTCCACCCGATTCCATTATGGCAGCGGGTGCAAAGCCAACTGAGCAACTAGCCCCTACTGTTCCAGAAATGAAGGTACCATTGGATACGCTGAATAACCAGGTGCAGTTTTCTCCAACCAACGGGCTTCCGCCCATAGATCCTGCAACACCCCCGTCGTCTCCCTCAAATGCGAGTGAGCCCTCTATTGAACCCACTCCTGAACTGCATACTCGTGTTCTCCACTTTCACAATTTTGTTAAGGCACTCAAAGAAATAACACCCTCCTCGTCAGAGTCGTTCGGCAGTCTCGCAGAACTTCGAAAATGGAATGATGAATTTGGTGAGGGGCGAAGAGATAAGAGACGCCAGCAATTTTGGGGTAAAGGCCAGTTCGGATTCACAAATAAAAGGAAAGATGCAGGGAGTGGCAAAGTGGTCGAGTCATTCAGCGTGGATCTAAGCACGGCTCATGATGACAGAGCAATAGACTGATATTGGCCTGCAATCGAGCTATGTCCAGGCTTAGGCGTAGACATTAACTTAGAGGTGTACTTAGTAAGTAGTATACGACGCCAACTTGATTGTTTCATGTGATTCATAAATTTCTTTTGGTGTACAACAACGTTGCGTTGTTACCATCAGGGTCGAACGGCGCGGCCTTTCCTCGTTCGCTGACTTCTTTGGGTCCTTGGTTGCGACCGCGACTGCGTTCCATTAGCTTCAGCTTCGGCCTCATTCGACGAATCTTCGTCCTCGTCGTCTTCCTCACTTTTGTCACGTTCCCTAATATCATCTCCATCTCTTGCGGCACCTTCCCCGACGGGAATGAGAGGTTTTTCGCTATGTGTTGCAGGCCACTCGGCCTTGCAAGAAGGGCACACGTTGTGACGGCGTCTGAAGGTCGCGAAGCAATGGTAATGCATCCTCGTCTTGCAGTTATCCCTGTGGCAAGCGATACCTCTTGTGAGCATCTACAAAAGAAGGGATAGATTGTTCCATTAGATTTTGAGGAAGAAGCATGTCATATAATCAACCTCTAAGCAGATGGTACATTCAACAATCTCATTTGGGTACGATGTCTTGAAGTATGGGAGTAGTTCGAGTAGCGAACGCGCAGAAAGTGAGTAACGACCATGTCTATAGAATTCTAGTTCGATAACTAGCAAGACAATTCGCCGAGTGAACTTACTTGCTCTTGATCAACCATTTGTTGGCTACAAAGCTGTTCAGGGTGACCTCGGCTTGGGTCTTGGTCATGTTCACCTTAGGCCTTATAACGGTAACTTCTCGGAGGGCAGAAGTGGACGAAACAGAAAAGGATTCTCGAGGAGCGAGCATAATGAGATCTATCTGTTGATGTGGTTTTTTGCTGAGACTTGGTACAATTGGCTTGGTATTAACTCACAATGGCTTTGAAATAGACTATCTCTGCGGGGGTGTACTCTGTCGCTAATTGTGCTATCTCATCACCTTTCCTGTTGATCTAGAATGATGAAAGGAATGGGTTTGAACGGTCCTATCAGGTTATAACAACCCACCAGGGCGTAAACTTCTTCGCCAGAGTTCTCGTCATGCAGATGGCGGAACTCTAGGTCTAAGCCGTCAAGTGATCTGTTAACTTTTGTTACAAAGGTATCCCATGAGTCTCTGGTGTCGGAATATGGTATTTCCAGGTCTGGGTCGGCAGCTATGCTCGAGTGTTAGCAATATTGACCAGCGGTAACTCTTGCTAACGCGATAAGCCACCTTTAACAGCAGCGATTGATTTGACCCAAAGGGTTTGAGCGAGTTTTTGAGATACTGTTCCACGAGAAAAAACTGCCTGGAGGAATAGACGTTGAACATCATGGGAGGAAACCATGTGAGAGCGCTAAGACGCGCAGGACGCGTTAATATAAGCTGAAAGTGGGCACGTGCAGCAGCTAGAATGGCGAGCGTGTTTGATCGCCACATGAGATATATAATTCAAGCACTGAATTGATAAACAATCTATGGCTAGGATGTCCTTAAAGCTTGGGAATGCGCAATGTTTTGCTGACCATTGCCGCTGCCCAAAGTCCAACCCCAATACTAACCACATGCAACTCTCCTCGCCCCCCTTCCTTTCCCCAGAGGGTGACCGTACCCCATGGAATGCCCTTCTGGCCTTCAATCCAGCCGTTCTTCGTCCAGTATGCCAAAATGGACACAAGTGCTAATGAGGAAGGGATGGGTAGGCCTTCGAAGTATTTGGATTTGCCTGCCTCATCTTTGGGCACGAGGGCAACGGTTGCATTAAAGCGAGCAAGTCGAGCCAGCCCACAGCATACAAAGCCCGTAAGTACCACTGTATCAAGGTAAGTACGTAGCCCCACGACGAAAGCCAATAAAGATGGTGCGACGCCAAATGAAATCTGCAAGTTCATTTAGGGTTGTGGTGGTCAAGGTGAGAGAAGAACGTACTAAATCAGCCAAACTATCGAGTTCTTGACCTAGCATACTACTCGACTTCCTCCACCTCGCAACTTTCCCATCCATGAAATCAAACATGAGCCCAGCAAGCGGAAAGGCAATAGCTGTCCATAGGTAGTCAATGTCGTTGGTGAGGAGATAACGTGCGGAGGAGAATATGGAGAATGATCCACAAACACCGTTCATTATTGTAACGAGGTCGGCAAGACGGAAATTTCTGGAAGTACAAGTATGAGTAAGAGGAGCATATTGGCCGTGTTGTAAAGGGTTATACCTGACTAGAGAGAAATGGCCATCGGTATTCTGATACTGATGAAGAGCGTCAGACTCGTCTGTAGTTTTAGAAACGTCAGTTTTCGTCAAAGATTTTCGTTGACTCATTGCGCAGTTCGCTATGAAGTCGAGGGATGCAGTCGTCCAACATGGAGCAAGTCAATTACACGGCGGCAGTGGCCGTGAGAATCACGTGTAATAATGCGCCACATGGTCCGACTAACATAAATAATGAATTAAAATATAATATTAGGCTTGCTATCTCAAATTAATACATAAATCTTATGTCAGCTCGAACGACTTGGTCCTTTGGATCGCAGAGGCCGCCGTTTTCGGTCTTCAAGAGGGTCCTCTGCTACATCAAATACAACCCCAGGCCTAGCCCTTCTCAATCTGCCTCCAGAGACTTGCCGTGCCTCAGCTGCTTCCTGCTTCCTCCATTCCTGAGTCGCTATGAATGGATCACGTAGAGGTGGCGGGTGTAAAGGAGGTGGCTGAGAACTGTGAACCGAAGCAGTTGGTGAACCAACAACAGTATTAGCCTGAAACTCTCCGTTAGTCATAGTCTGAGAACGAGAATAAGATCACCTACCGCTGTCCCGTCTTGTGCCTCAATGGACGCCGCAGACACCGTCCGATGCCTTTTCGAGGTCAGATATCGAAAAGGAGTGAAGACCTTCGCATTCGGACTCTTACGACTGGGTGTTTGGTTGATCGAAATCGGAACAGTGATTGGTGGAGGAAGTTTGATTCGTGAAGATAGAGCGGAAATCTTCTCTCGCTCCTTATCCTTGCCTTGTGATTCGTCGGTGCTTGTTTTTGGTTCTTTGTAGCTAGGCTCAGTCGGGGGGTTCGGAACTTCTTCTGACGATGGTATAGTCTTGGACTTGAACATATTGAACAGCCCCCGTTTTCGTGATTCGGTCTGTGAAGAAATTGATGCGGGGATTGAAGTGCGAGATACAGTTGGCTTTAACATCCAGGGAGTGATGTCAGAAGGTGTCAAGAGGATAGAATCCTTAGACTGTTTTCGAGTCAATTTCTCTGGATGTTGATGAGATAATGAATGTCCCAAAGCCGTATTGCGAGCAGAGCTTGGTACCCGTTGTTGTGGGATGAGGTCGGAGAATGGCTCTGAATTGTATGTAGCTGCGGTCGTTCGCATAAGAGTATAAGAATTAGGGTATGTTCGTGAAGTGGAGGCCGCTTCGGGCAGTAGTGATATGCTATTGGAAGGTATCGATACATTCAAATGTGGACGAGTCAGTGCAGGTTGGGATGCAGTCGCCTGCTGCATGGGTCCTATGGATACAAGGGGCGCCTCTATCGAGGTCGATGTGGTGGTCACGTTTCCACGGGTTCTGGTAATTTCGTCCTGGAATTGGCGATCACTTTCGGTTATTAGTTGCGTGGGTATATTGTTGAGTTGGTGTTGATATGCTGACGATGATATGGTAGGGAGAAAATGCTGCGTTGATGAGATTTTCTTGTGCTCGATTCGTGTTGCTTGTGGAAAGGATGAGATTGGAGCATAAGATACTACAGGTTCGGATGCTTCATAAAGACCGCTGGGCGATTCAGTTTGTGGTATAATAGAAATTTTATCGTTGTATGCCGAGAGCAGGCTTGTTTGCGTAGCACGAGATAATGTAGATAATTCCTGAGTGTTTGTGGGTTTGATGAAAGTATGGGGATGTGTCGGTTTGGACGATTCTCCAGCAATGGAAGAGTTACGAGCTAATATCTCATTCTGCTGGAGCTGAGGCAGCCCTGTGGCATATGGACTGTCTGGTGTGCCCAAGTTCACGTCAACGTCGCGTGAAGACTTCGCGGGAGAATAGCGAGTCTTTCCGACGTAATTCGTTGGCTGAGCATGCAAATTGGCAGCGGGCACAGGTAGATCGGACGAAAAGGGCTGAGAAGTGAGCAGACTGACTGAAGCCAGTCTGGTGGCGCCGGATGCATTGATATAGTCACGTAATTCCAAATCCTTGATTGGGGCAGGGGATGAAAGCAATTCGGCCAACCTCGAGTTTTGAATAGGGGGATGATGCCCTTGCAATTCGGTCGCTAGAGGATCAACTTCTTTCGGTTTTTGTGATTCCCGGCTTGAATTGTTTGTTGTCTGGTTTCTTGGGGTGGCGAGCTTGTCGAGGTGTCCGGCCCGCTGAGCGCTCGACTGGCGTTCCTGGGATGCGGGTGCAACCCTTTGTCCTATATACAAGCTGACTTATACGTTTCGTGACAAATTAGAGACTGGGACTAACTATCTGAGCTGTCCTTGTTCACCATCAACGATCGGTCCTTTGTTGGTGGATGCCACGAGTTACTTTGCGCTTGCTTTGGGGCGCGTGCCTGCTCTTCCGCTCGGTTTTCATCGGAGCTTGCAATCAGAGGTGTATTGATGAGATCTTTTGAACTAGTCGGGTGAAAATTCAACGTCGTAGTTGATTTGACATGGTTTTCCTTGGTTGTAAATGGGGTTGGAGTGCTCGTGGGTGCATGTGTGCCTGGGAATTCTGGCGCAAAAGAGGAAAATAAACTCGTTTCTTCTGGGAACGGTTTGGGATGTGATTGCTGCTTATCAACTGGTCGGTTGTTGGCTTCGACTTGCAGCATGTATGAGTGCGTTCGTTTTGAATGTGGTGCAGTCTTTTCCTGATCGATTGCCGAGGTACCTGTCTGACGCGACATTGTCTCAACACGCTGTTGCGGAATGTCCAGTGGTCTGGAGGTGGGCTGGAACGATGGATGGTCCAAGGAACGTATCTTGTCAGGCCGGCGGTGCCCCGAGCCTAGAGTAGTAGATGGGCGACGTATAGATGAAGCTAGCTTTGCATTGGAATCATCCGAGAACTGTCGAATAAACTTCGGATATGGTGCAGCATGACTTGGTGATAGGCCAGTAGAAAATGGTATAGTCCTTTCACCACTGGTCTGATGGAAGCCCATTGCTGTTGAAGGTCGATGGATGCGGACACTTGGGTCAAGGACGGGGGTGGCATTTTTGGCAGCGGATCGCGCATCGTTATCCGTAATGAAATCTGAAATAGTGGGATTGCGCTGGTCAATTTGATTTCGTCCCACTTTTGTCAGCTACAATTTTTATAGTGATTGTTATGGCAATTGAAAGAGGGGCTATTCACTACGTACCGGTGGTAAGTTACTGCGCGATTCTAATTGATTGTCGATGCGCTCGGTAGTGAGATGTGTGCCAGAACCTTTCAAAGCACTTGCTCGATTGATGGAGATATCTGTAGTACTTTGAGCAGCCAGTTGCTGTGGACGTACATCCACCAATGTAGTCGTGGCAGCTGACGTATTAAGTTTCGTTGGCTCATGATGTACATGCGGAGGATCATTGGTTCCAGCTAATGACTGGACTATGTATGTGTCCCCATTGAAGTCTGCTGAAGGGACTAATTTATGGTGCGAGTGGGTTGGTCTTGTATGACGAATGTGGTTGTTATACGCCAGCGCTTGGTTAGGCGTTGTCCCATGCACTATATTTTCGACGGGAGGTTCTGGTAAAAGGTTTTCAGTTTGCGCGTGAATTGATTTTAGCGAGTTTTCCAAAGGTGGCGGCAGGGATGATTGGTGAGGGACCGTCCCTGCTTCCTTTCGTGGCACACTCTTTGGTGCAGCCGGGGAAGGGTTTGATGAACTATCGTGATTAGCTATCAATGCTGATGGCGTAAGTGTCTGCGACGGCTCAGCTCTCGTCTTGCGATAGTTCTGTTGCAGATGCTCATGAAGCTGTTTTGGATGCGTTGTTATGGAAGGTTGATTAGGAGGGAACATCAAATGAGATGGCTGCGATGAAAAGTGTGGAGTGATAGCTAATAAGTTATCTTTCAGCGTGCTTCGTAAGTGACTGGGGTTTTCTGGGACGAGTGTTTGAGTCAACATTATGGATCCATTGCTCAAGCCTCCACGGTTCGGTAAACCTGTGACGTGTGACTCCTGAGCTTGCTTCACATCTGGCGCGGCAGCCCTCGTAGTATGCGCCATTTGTCCTGCCATATACAAGTCCTGAGCTCCGGCCAGGGTCCGAGTAGTTATTTTCAACTCCATGCCTTCAGGTTTCTCATGAAATTTGTTGTCTAAGTAAGAAGTCGGGCCTTGGGCTGACGTCTGGGACGACGATACTGGTACACGCGATGACCACGGTTCAGCCTTCGCCTCAGGTTCCATTGATGGCCCCCCCGGAATCTCGGATTGTGACGCTTGTTGATAAGAGGAAGGCACCGAATTTGGAGCGGAATCTGCTTGGACGGCTGTAACAGTAGATGTTACAAGTCCTGTCTGTGACTTTTAAGTTGGAAATAATAAAACTTCAGATAGACATACGCGCACCCCCGTTGTAGATTTTGCCACAATGCTGTTCATGCCCAGTGGTACTTTAAGAAATTTTCGATCGAAGGTAGCCGTTATATGGGAAGCTTGTTCCGAAGCAACGGGCGGGCCGACTATTTCTGATGCCTCTTTCAGGTCTTGGCCATATGCGCTTGGCTTCAAGGCTAAATCTGCTGCTGAAGGATAGCTACTCTGCGACGCATGATTTGACAAAGGGGGAGCATATGTCAATTGTGACTGTGAGTGTATCATAGGCCGCGCGGCAGAGCCTTCTGGCTCAGGTTTGACGCGCGATGTTCTTCTGTTAGCTGGAGGGGCGATCTGTTCTAACGTGGATGGTAAGCGGTCGTGGGTTTTCACCAGACCTTCTGATAAACTCTCAGCCGGTACTTCCAGTTGAAGTGTGGCATGTGTAACGGGGAACTTCACGCTGTTCGGTGAACCTAGTTGTGTCATTTGATTGGTTGAGACTATTTCATGTGGTTGTATACTCGGTAGAAATGCTGGATGGTCCTTTTTTGGTGTGCTATGGAAACGAGATGATTCTTGCCCTGGTTGTGCGCTATCTTTAGCTGATGTGTCGTTTATCTCAGCAAGAGTTTCTGGGATACCCGGATATGCGTTGCTAGGAAGAGTCTCATTATGGTGTGTCAGGGCTATTCGCCCTTCTAGCTGTTGAGCTTCAAGTAGTGGTTTCGATGTATGCTTTGGAGCTGGTGGACCGGTATGTGATGAGGGAGTCGCAGTAGGCGAAGGATCGTTGGGTATCGACCTGATATTAGAGTGTTGGGTGTATTTGCCGGCTACCTACGTTAAAGATTTTGTTTCAGCGGTTGTTAGTCTTGAATGACAATCACGAACTGTGGGAGCAGCAATGGTAGGATCAACTGGTGTAGCTGGCTGTATCAAGACTGGCTGAGATTCATAGTGATGGGCAGAGGTTGGCTGAGGCAGCGACACAGTTGTTGGAAGATAATGGTTTGTATGGCGTTTCGCTATTGTGTGAGATCTTGGTGCTGGTATTTCCACCTAGTGAAATTGTAATTTAGAAGGGACGAGATGAACGGAATTTACATGCCTGGGGGTTTCTCGGATTCGTAGATTGTCGAGTACCTGCCGGTTGAGTAGCTTTGGTCGTAAACGTTACCTGTATACAAATATGAGTGTCTCGCCTGAGCCGTTCATTGTATAATAAATTCTAACATGATCCGCATCTTGTGGTGGTTCAACTGAGGCATCATGCACATGAGAGGAAGACGGCCCTCCCACAGACTTCTTGATGGTTGGCCATTGAGAAGGGCGTTGTAGTGGCTAATGGGAGATCAGTATGCAGCATATTAGATGTAATATTCTGAACAACTTCTTCGGGTAGTGGAGCACTCAAAGTTCCTTTGTTTCCACTAAAGTCATCGGCATTTTTCACAGGTTGGGGGTTAGGTGCAGCCTCGGTAGATGGAGCACGAGAAAAGAGCCCTATTACTGTATCCATGTGACTATTCCTGGGTCGGTAATGCTGGCGTAGTCGTAAAAAAGTTGATTTGTGAAAGGGAGGATGAAATACCAACATGGTCTTTACGTCTGGTGCCCTCTGCATCGCCGACTGCTATCCCAGGTATCACAAGGTCCATTTGTGAGCGTTGCGTTTGTGACACGGTGGAAGTGGACTCCTTTCCGGGAAGATGCCCAAGTAAAACGGAGGCATTTACATCGCTTCCTGCTTGATATGAAGTCTGGGCGAGGCGCGATGGCGCTAGGTGAGGATAGACAGGTGGTTGGTGTACTTGGTTTGGATGCTGTGTCTACTAGAGATATCAAACAGGGTTAAATTTAACTTGTGTACACTTACTGGAGTTGACAATATGGCCCCCTTTTCCGCATTGTCACGTCTGCGGTTTGTTAGCGAAAGTATTGGCGGGTGCTTCTGGGGCAAGCTATCAGAAATATATTTGATTTCGATATTGGACGCTGGGGCTTGTTGAAGTACGGCGTGTAGTGGTGGTGGTGCAGCAGGGCTCGATGGCATATTCTGCCTCTTGCTGTCCGGCTCACGCGATCCATCACGATAGTCGTTATTATCTTTGTAACGACGTCCGTTACGTTCCACATGTTCTCGATAATTGCGATCTTTGCCATTCTTTTCTTGGCCATTTCTTTCCCCTTCGTAATTTCTATATCTTGTCCCTTCACTTTCTGTTCGTTTTCTGTTCCCCTTCTCCTGTTTTTGGACTACATCCGTAGCACGATCTTTCTCATGACGTGAATCGCTTTGTGGTTTTCCGTAAATTGTAGGTAATCCATGTTCAGGTTCGGTATGCCTTCCGGGCTTCTCGAGTTCTCGCCCTTCCGTATCGAGGCCTCTCGGACGACTTTGCATTCTGTCCACGATATCATGGTTGTCTTTAGGATAAATGCCTTCGAAGCCGTCCCTTTCTCTCTCACTATTCCAGGGCCGAGTTTTGACTGTGTCCGGCGCTCGCCTGTGTTCTTTAGTGCTTTTACTTGCACGTTCTCTATTCCGCTCTGCCTCGCTTTCCCGTTCTTTTTCGCGATCCTCAGTGCGCCGTCTTACGCGTTCTCTTTGACGTCTTTGTTCCCGTTCTTTTTCCCTCTCCCATTCCTTCTCCCTTTCGTTATCTCTCTCCCTTTCCATGTCCCTATACCGATCTCTTTCTCTCTCTTTCTCTCTTTCTCTTTCCCTATACCTGTCCCTTTCCTGCTGGCGCCTGCCGTTTGTTCTGTCTTCACTCTCCCTTCCTCTGTGCGGATAATTTTCGGCCTGCGCAGCCTTGTTTGGTAACGCGGCTCCATGTCTGTTTGAACCCATATTCTGACTCCTCGGATCGTCAAGTCTACTATCCTCTATCTTGTCAATACGGAATCTGTCCTCCGTCCGTGATGCAGTTGCATGTTGTGGAGAGGAATTTGGTGGTCTTTTGGAAGCAGACATGTAGTTACCTGGGAAGTTGTGATTCTGTTTCTCTCTGACATGATCTAATGGATAATGACTCTGAGAAGCGGGATCTATGGAGGCAGTACGATTACGAGTATTGGAATGGGACTTCCGTCCGGTGGATGGAACGGTGGCAGAATTATAACCTGAACGCCCAGTGTAATGTTCAGATGGGTCGTCCAGCGGGTGGGGGACATGGCCAAAAACCTGTGGTTCGTTAGCACTGGAAGTCGTCGCTTCGGCGTGTTTTTTTGGTATTCTTTGACGACTTTTGTCATTACTGGGCCTGGACGGCGGCAGTGAGACCTGGTATGTTGGATTTGAGTCATCTGACGTCGGTTTGCGTGTGCCCGTTTCGTGTATGCGTTGGAAGAAGCTCTTCATCCGGTGGTACGGAAAAGAATGAAGGGTCGATACTCCAATATGTATTCTGCTTTTTTGTGGCAGAATCTTGGAGAAAGAAGTGAATAAAAGAGCCAGTCGACATGAGGCAAAAACGGGTTCCAACAGGAGCCACCACTTATGGAAAGGGTGAACCTAAGCCCTGAGTGATGCCTTGAGGATGGTTTAATGGGCCGTTCACAACTTGAGATGGGAGCTGAAAAGGTGCAGTCAAGTTGACCTCTGTTTTGAGTGGGTGAAATGAACAAATAGTCAATCTAATTCATTGATCGATACGATATAGATATAGAGACTACATGTGTATATGTATGGCCACAAGCATGAATCCACAGATGCCAATATATATCCAGGACAAGGATGCTTGAGCAGAATTTAAGAACCGCGACAGTAACCTGACTAGTCTCAGAACGAGATTAGCCAGTATCGTGGTTCCTAGTATTGATCTTACACGATTTTGACTCATTTGCAAGACAGTAGAACAGCGGAAAGGCTGGTGAAAATTCCAAGTGAAATTTTCCTGTCCAGAAGATTTAAGGATCGTGTGGTAAACAGAAGTTAAATATAAAAAAAGAAAAAAAAAGAAAAAAAAAAGATGATGAAAAGGGGCAATGGGACTGGTATAGAGGTATCGGTATCATGGGGTTGTGCTGGCTGGAAGGAAATATGTGTTTGATTGAAGGAAGTCATATTTTATGATTGCCCGGAAACCGCCGTGTAAAGGCGGCCGAGGCCGAAGCAGCGACTCTGCGAAATGAGTCTTTGACTTTGTAAGGCACTCGTATCGCTTTTCCTCGAAGTCATTCTCCGCATTTTGTACAAACCTCCACCCAAATCACTCCTTATATCTTCTCTGATTTGCACAGCAATCTTTCGTTAACTTCTGATTCCAGAGCGTCTGGTCTCGATGGTCCGTCCCTCCTCATACTACAGCTTTTCATTGCCTCATGGGATTTGATACTTCAGAACGACACCATGGATGTTCTAGATGAGAAACTAAATGGTGCACCTCCAATGGAGATAGACCAAGTATCTGTACGAGATCGTAAGTCATACAGCCAGCCTTATGCTCCTTCAGTCTTATATTGGAACTTACGCTGGTGTCGTCATCGTACACAGATGAGGCCTTTGCAGCCAAACACATGCCAGATTTGGGGCACGACGTGAAAGACTTTCAAGTGTTCTCTTGGCGCCTGAACAATTGGAAAAAGTTGGATAAGAAGCTTACTAGCGCCGAGTTTGACTGTGGTGGTCATAAATGGTGGGTGGCTTCTTTTTCGGAAAAAAGGGTTCAGCACTTGAACGAATTCCAGGCGCATTCTACTATTTCCCTTTGGGAATTCAAATGCTCCACCGAATGATACTGTCTCAGTGTACCTGGATTATGCTGAGCCGAAGAAAGCGCCCGAGGGATGGCATGCTTGTGCACAGTTTGCCCTTGTGATATCCAATATCCAAGATCCTACTGTATGCACCGTAAGCCGTGCGTTTATAGTTTCAACTCTTTGTCTTTAAGCTCTAATATCTTAGCCTAGATGCACATCATCGTTTCATCGCCGAGGAATGCGATTGGGGTTTCACTCGATTTAGTGAACTGCGAAAGCTTTTCAGCTTGCAGGAGGGACACACGCGACCTATCATAGAAGATGAATCAGCGGAAATCACCGTCTATGTCAGGGTTTTGGACGATCCTACGGGTGTTTTGTGGCACAATTTCGTCAAGTCGGTTGTTCCTTTGCAGTGCTCTGGTGCCTAAGTTCACACTTCGTTCTATAGCTACGACTCCAAGAAGGAAACGGGTTGTGTCGGTCTAAAAAACCAAGGTGCTACGTGTTATATGAATTCTTTACTCCAATCTCTCTTCTGCACACGCTATTTTCGCAAGGTGAATCGCGAGGTCATAAAATCTGGTTACCACTGCTCACATCGTCCTCAAGGCTGTATACCAAATCCCTACTGAAGATGACTCCCCTACAGAGAGCGTTGCTTTGGCGCTACAACGCGTCTTCTACCACCTGCAGACATCTGATCAACCTGTCGGTAAGCACAACACGTGCGTACTCACTATATATATATAACAGATCCTTTACAGGAACGACTGAGTTGACCAAGTCCTTTGGGTGGAAGTCTCTCGATTCCTTCCTTCAACATGATGTTCAAGAATTTAATCGTGTACTCCAGGATAAACTAGAATCAAAAATGAAGGTATGTCATCCCACATCGCTTTACTCTATGTTTAACTCGCAATGTAGGATACTCAAGCAGAAGGTGCTATCGCTAAACTTTTTGTTGGAAAGATGAAGAGTTACATCAAGTGTGTCAATGTCGATTACGAGTCGTCCAGGATAGAAGAGTTCAACGGTCAGCATATCACTAGAACTCAATAACTGACCTAACATTGTGAGAATAGATATCCAGCTCAATGTGAAAGACATGAAAAACTTGTACGAGTCATTCAAAGACTATGTCGCGGTTGAGATGCTTGATGGAGAAAACAAGTATCAAGCTGAAGGGTTTGGACTGCAGGATGCCAAAAAGGGGATCATATTCGAATCATTCCCTCCAGTGCTTCATTTGCAGCTTAAACGCTTCGAGTACGATATACAACGCGATGCCATGGTAAAGATTAACGATCGGCACGAATTTCCTTTTGAAATTGATCTGGACGAGTTCCTGGATGCAAGTGCCGATCGGTCGCTACCCTGGGTTTACAAATTGCATGGTGTCCTTGTACATTCTGGAGATTTACATGGAGGTCACTACTTTGCTCTCATCAAACCTGATCGTGAAACCAGATGGCTGAAATTCGATGATGATCGAGTTACACCTGTCACCGACAAGGAAGTTCTAGAAGAGAATTATGGCGGAGAGGCCCTGAATGGAATCCCTCCATCTCTTCAACGTAACCAAGTACGAGCCATGAAGCGCTTTACTAATGCGTATATGTTGGTATATATCCGGGAGTCGGCCATCGACGACGTTTTGACCCCTTTTTTAGAAGAAGATACACCTCCCCACCTAAGTAAGTAGCTAATTGCTTGGGTAGAAAGAGCCGCTTGTAACGATTATTCCTCGCAGAACGAAGGCTGGACGAGGAGCGGCTGCAAATCGAGGCAAAGAAGAAGGAGCGTGAGGAACAGCACCTGTTCCTCACAGCTAAGGTTCGAATCTCTTGTGTACTCAGTCATGTATGCTTACGGTTGGTTCAGGTCATTACTGACGAGACGTTCGGAAAACACGAAGGATTCGATCTAGCGACGTTCGATGAGAAGAATTGGCCAGCGTCGGAGCTACCAACTTTCCGTGTCCTTAAACAAGAAACCTATACCACCTTCAAGAGTCGTGTAGCACAACATTTTGGTTACCCTGAGAACTCAATTCTTCTCTGGGTCCTGGTCAATAGGCAGAACAAGACCGTTCGCCCTGATACGCATATTCCAGAAAATGAACCAACACTCAGTGAGTACCCAACCATCTGCTAGATGCAAATTAACTCTCGTTGTAGCTGTTGAGGTCATCCGAAATAATATGGCTGCTAGGCAGAATGATCTTCGGCTGTATCTCGATGTAATATCTGATCCAACTAAGGTATATATTATTGTTATAGCCATACAGGCCTCTTGAGCTAAGACTGTTTGATAGCCCGACCCCCCTCCACAGTCCATCATGGTTTTCTTAAAGCACTTCGACACACTAAAACAAACGCTTTATGGGGTTGGGAAGACTTACATGTTAAGAACAAGCAAAGTCGGCGACCTCGCCATATTTATCAACCAGAGAATGCGTTGGACACCTGGAACGCCCCTGAAATTATATGAGGTATAACGATTCGATCATACCCATCTCGTCAATTGACTGGCTATCAGGAAATCAAACCAGGAATGATTGAACTCATGAAACCGAAACTTACGTTTTCCCAGAGCGAGATTCAGGATGGTGATGTCATTTGCTTCCAAGTTGATCTGCCTGAAAAGGAGTATGATTGCCTTTCTTCTCACTTATCACATAACTAATCATCATATATAGAATCCATGATTTAGAGGCTCAGGGACTGCATTCGAACCCCGTTCAGTTCTATGACTTTTTGCAAAATCGAGTCATGATTATTTTCAGACCGAAGCTCGAGGAAATAGACCATGATCACCCTGAATTCAACCTTACCTTGAGCAAGAAGCAGAACTATGACACAGTAAGTCTATTCCGATCGTTTCTCAGACTCGTCTGATTGTATTGGCCCAGATGTCAGCGAAGGTGGGAGAATATCTACGTCACGACCCTATCAAACTACGCTTTACCACGACTCACTCGAATAATGGAACGGCGAAATCTGTCCTCAAAAGATCACTGAACCAGAGCATTGCAGAAATTATGGCTCCCACCTACGTAAACCTTACCAGTACAGTAATTCTTTATGAGAAGCTGGACGTCAGCATCGTCGAACTCGAAACGAAACGTAGCTTGAAGGTTACCTGGACTGGCATTCATAACAAGGAAGAGGCAATACAACAGTTCCTCTTACCGAAAACAAGCATGGTCCACGACTTGACTGACAACCTCGCAAAGCTGGTGGCCCTGACGACAGGAGGAACAGGCAAAATTCGGTTATTCGAAATTTCCAAAGACGGAAAGACGCAAAAAGAATTTACTGGTTCCGAAATGATAGGGAATATACCTGAGCCAGTAGAGCTCTATGCCGAGGTCAGCATAATTCTCTCCTATCTATGACTATGATACTAACCTAGTATCCAGGAAATTCCTCAGGAAGAACTTGAAGCAGACGACTCTGATAAGGTGATCAGCGTCTTCCATTTCCACAATCAACTTGTGCGGACGCACGGTATCCCGTTCAAGTTTGTTCTCAAACGAGTGAGCAACATCGCTCCGACGAGATATGAGAACTATTACTTATCCAGTTATAAATAACAGGGCGAAAAATTCGCGGATACCAAGAAGCGCTTGCAAGCACGGATGGGCATCTCAGACAAGGAAATTACTAAGTATCGCTTTGCCCTAATCCAAGTGTCCACCTTCAAGCAACCTTCCTACATCGAAGATGGCACGTTTTTCCCTTTATACATACGTGACCAGAAACTCATTGTAATACAGAGGACACCATATATGAACATCAATTCGCTCCAGAAGACGCTCTTGGCCTAGACCACTTGGACAAGTCTGGAAAGACAAGGGCCGGGGCCGGAGAAAAGGCAATCGTCATAAGAGGTTAACGGTACATCCCATGCTTAGTTATAGTACATCTCGTTCTATTTCACATTCTGTTTCATCATTGTATTTTTCATTTGCACTATCCAAGTCACGAGAGGGAATCCCCACATGTAGAGAAACAATAAACTTGGATGGTTTATGTACTTTACAGGGAATAACATGCAAACCACAGAACTACTTCCGCTTTTTTGATTTTTTGGCCTTGGAGTATACTTGTTTAGAAATGGACTATCAATTGAAAATTGGAGCTCACAGATTTTCCAGGACTCGCTGTTTCTCCGTCGCTAGCCAAAACACTTTCAGGTCCAGCTGTAGGTGTCAAGCCGTTGAAAGATTTGGAGCTGGAAGTAGGAGCTGTGCCTATAGCACCATTGATCTTCGCTTTCATGTCGTATTTCACCTCTTGAACGAACATGTAAGCTGCTGAAAGAAAGGTATAGGTGCGAACACACCCAATTCTGCTCTAGTCTCTGATATATTCTCAAAAGCAGCGCGTATCTTCTCGTTCGCGATCATCTCGTTTGCTGTTGGGAAGATAACCTGACCCCAACCTTCAACGAACGAATTTGCCTCAGCAACAACTTCCATGATTTCAGCCTCTAGTTCCTTTTCGGCATTTATGAGGCTATTCCAAAGATCGTCACCTATTGATCCTTTTTGTAAAAGATTCTGGAGGGCAGGTTTATCCTCCCTTATACGAATTACCCGTTGGACATCGGCCATAGCGCGTCGGACAAGAGCAGATTTTAGAAGTGAACTAGAGGCAGGAGGGTTGGTTCTCTGAAGAAGAGTGATGTATGCATTGCGCTCCGGATGCGAAAGAAAATATGGTTCGTAGGCTTGTGCTATCAGTTTTGGTAATGTTCATAGATGATATGATGGACGACGAAATAAAAACGCACTTGAGGTATGTTTACGATAGAAATAACTGAAGACAAAAAGCCCACCAAAGACGATTATAATGTATGCAATCGGGACAAAGACCGAGGCCATTGCCTAAGAGTAACTGTTGAGGCTACAGTAAGTCGGTGACGATGTGCTGGCAAAGAACGTGTTATTTGGCTTAATTCAACTTGGAGGGTGTTGCCAAACATCGGGTTCACGGTTCATGTCGGCTGTAAGTATCGGGTGCCGGATCATACTTTTCGAGTGCATCCAAACATGCTTGCTCGTGGTCGTCTGTCGAGATTTGTGCACATCAACCCTTTAAACCAATTCCAAACGAGGCTTGCATCCACCAAAGTACGCATGATAGTCCTCTTAATTTGAATCATTAATCTCTGACACCTTGGGGCCTTACAACATAGTCTTTGAGAGAAACCTTACAAGAGGTGATACCGACGAAGCAGGATCAGCTGAAGCGACTTGTAGGTAACATCAACTTTCATTTGCTATGTTGATTGAGCTTGTTGTAGAAAAGCGAACATGGACAAGCTGTGGTCGGCGATGTTAAGGCACGTTCTACCACTTCGATAAAGCATCACACTTTTACATCACATTTTCCATACAGGTTGAAAATATAATTGGCGGCATGCGCGGCTTGAAGGCTATGCTTTGGGATGCCTCCGTATTAGACCCAAACGAGGTCTGTACCATAGGCTTCTGCACTTGCCATAAGCTATGGACTTAGCATGGATAGGGCATTCGATTCCACGGCTTGAGCATACCGGAATGCCAAAAACTTCTTCCCCCTGCACCGGGTGGCAAAGAGATAATTGCGGAAAGTATGCTCTGGCTGTTGCTTACAGGACAAGTGCCAACGCCAGGACAAACCCAACAACTATCTCAGGAGCTCGCAGAAAAGGGCCAGTTACCGTCGTTTGTAGACAAGTTTTTAGATTCGTAAGCATTTCCGCCAGCGGATGGTGGTCAGCGCTGAACCCTTCTCGTGTACCATTAGTCTTCCTGCATCGCTCCATCCCATGACCCAACTCTCCATGGGTGTAGCAGCTCTGAATCGGGATAGTTCCTTTCAAGCGGCGTATGAGAAGGGCATGAAAAAGAATGAATACTGGACTCATACCCTTGAAGACTGCATCAACCTTATTGCAAAACTCCCTGCTCTTGCCGCACGCATATATCTTAATGTTTATAAAAATGGGGCCCCCTTGCCTCCTGTCAACAAAAATTTAGATCTCGTCGGCAAGTTATATCCCTGCTCACTCTGTGATACATGCCAATATAGCCCACATCCCAGGCAACTATTCCAACTTTCTAGGCTATGGTGACAACGAAAGTTTAACAGAGTATCTCCGACTTTATATCGCGCTTCACGGTGACCATGAGGGCGGGAATGCATCAGCACATACTGCACGTACGCTCCTTAATCGTTAGTTATGTTATGGTATTCATGGCCTATTCCAAGATCTGGTTGGGTCAACCCTATCCGACCCTTACCTTTCCTACTCCGCCGCACTTCTGGCACTTGCTGGACCACTCCATGGGTACATTATTTCCGCTCAAATTAACGTCAGCTGACTCTTGTGTAGTCTAGCCAACCAGGAAGTCCTTAGGTGGCAACTTGCCATGCAGAAAGAGTTAGGCAATGATATCACTGACGACAATATCAAAGCTTACTTGTGGAAGACCCTCAAGAGCGGGCAAGTTGTGCCAGGGTGAGTCTTATTTCGTTTCTTATGACCATTTTGTCTTTATTTGTTCATAGCTACGGTCACGGCGTCCTACGCAATCCTGACCCTCGCTTCATCGCGCTCCAGGAATTTTGCAACTCTCGACCTGACCTTCACAAAAGTCCCATTATCCAGCTTGTAAATAAGGTATACCTCTAACCCTCCACTGTTTGAAAATCGAAATCAAAATCGACTGCTATCCACAGACATCCGAAGTTGCACCAGGCGTTTTAAAGGAACACGGCAAGGTATGTAGCGAAATTGTGCAATCGCATGAGTTTACAAGCGACAACATCCCCAGACTAAAAATCCTTATCCTAACGTTGATGCAACTTCTGGTTCGTTGTTTCCTATTATACATACTCATCTGCTGCTCATATTAGTTGTAAGGCTGTGTTTTATACCATTATGGCTTTACGGAGTTCAAGGTGAGCCGCCAAACGCTACTGCTCTTTTTATCAAACTTAAACTTGAACGTAGTACTATACCGTCATTTTCGGTGTTTCTAGAGGTTTGTGGAATATTGTTCTTTCGTATCAAGGTTTTGTGTTCAAAAGCTGAAACTCTAACCTCAGCACTCGGCGCCATAACCCAACTTGTTTGGGCCAGAGGTCAGTGAGGTTACTCCTGTGCTCCTTTTCATCACTAAATGACTTTCATAGCTCTCGGCTTGCCCCTTGAACGACCGAAATGTAGGTCCCACTGCCCACAAAGTTACAGACCACTGAAAGTTGACTGGTTGGCCTAGCATATTCCTTGGATGCCTTGGAAAAACTCATCAAACAATGAATGGGGACACATAGCCCGTTATATATCATAAACCTGTCAAGTACAAGATGTAGCAAGATAATGTTCCTATAGGAATTTATACAGCCCTATACAATTTAAAAGGTCGAAGGGTGAACCCTTCGAGCATACCTATGGAAACCTAAAAGAAGTGAGAAACTCTGGGTATAAACCTTGGTGATTCATGAACGTGTCAAAATCTCCGAGGTTGTTGACTCTGTGGAGGATGACCCATCTGTGGTTGTTGATAGCCTTGTTGCATTGGTGGTGGCGGTCGGCCTTGATATCCCGGAGGGGGTAAAGCCTGAGGCGGGTTTACAGGAGCACCATTGCGCATCTGAGGCGGCGGAGGCTGACGCTGACCTGGACCGTATCCCTGAGGCGGAGGAGGACCTTGTCCAGGCGGATAGCCACGAGGAGGTTGAGATTGCATAGGGCCGGCCGGAGGACGACCACCTGGTAAGCTCTGAGTGTGTTGCGGAGGGGGGCGTTGTTGAGAAGCTTGTTGGATCGGCGGTCCACCTGGGCGAGGGGCACCAGTAGCATTAGCGACACCAGGATCACGAAGAGAAACAGGCGCCGGACGACCAGATGGGGCTCCATTAGCAGGAGGTACTGCGGGGGGTGAAGGGTTCTTCTCTGCCGCTTTCAAGATTTCATCACTGAGGTAGCCAGGGAATAACTGCGATTAGAGACTCGGGAAAATAGGAGGTGGACTCACTCGAGTAGATTTAACGCTGCACAAAGTACAACCCATTCAACACAATCTTCATTGCCTTCCCCCAATGTTTGCCAAACTGCTTTTTCCTCGGGCGTCTTACCCGTGATACTGATCCGAGTGCCACCTCCATTGGGACCGGCTGGGTTTTTCTGAATTTTCCCGAACTCGATGCGCTTCGGGGGTATATTATGACCAGCATATGCAAAATAAAACATGCTCCAGAAGGCAGCGTTAGGATTCGGCTTGGATATCTGAAAGAGGGGAAGGTCCGGAGAGTCGGGGGAAGGGAGTGAGAGTTTGTATATGGGGGAAATTACCCCAGTATTGGCGATAGACCATTTCAGATTCCGTGAAGCTTCGCAGCGGACGATTCGAGAAGACGAAGACGATGAATGGCCTGGATCTGATGCTGTGGCCTTGCCGCCTTCTTTGCGTGGCGGAAAGAGCTTGGCGACGCAGAGATCGCCTTGGGGAGACGGAGTCAGGAGATAGTTCTCTGTGTTCTGATGGCAAGTAAGTGGCAAACAATAAGAAGACGCCTTCGATAAAGACTTACGAAGTTGGTATGAAGGTACGAGTAGAGGATGTTAGAAGGTTGTCCTTGAGTAAATTGTCAAATTTGAGTCAGGCTGGTAAACGCCGAAGGACCAAAGCTTACCATGAGGAGTCACAATCAAGGTTGGTAAATGGTTAGGAATAGGGGGATGACTTGGAGAGGTATATACTGCGTAAATGGCTAGAAAAAGCTTCAGCAATTTCTATTGCAAGTCAAACGACAGGGAACACACCAGCCATACTGTGGGAAGGGATGAGAGAAGCGAAAGCGGGTGAGCGCGACCGCAAAGATACCAAGACTGGTCTTGTGACCACGTGATGCTAATCCCATAACGACCACACCCAGTTTCCGAGCAATTGGCAAAGGCAGATATCGAAAAATGATATACAGCCATGTTCCATATCAGCTATCTGTTTCGAGTCCAACAAGTTGGGTGCGAGCACATCTGTGATGTGAGCAGCAGATGTGTGTTGAGAGAATTAATTTTAACCATGTGGGGTAGTGTTTGTAACGTGTGTCACATTTTCGTCACGGTCACACGTTCGTTGTCCATCGATCCTGACGGTGACGGGAACTGGTCGGCAGCAGCGGCCAACATTTTGTCGAAACAGACCTTTCTTGATATTCGTGGTCTGCACTAACGGCCTATCATGAAAAATCTGAAGAAAACTCTTGTCAGTCTAGTTTATATCCGTTTCTCTTCTCTACTGACGTTCTTTGATATACAGCTCAGTAGAAATAAGAGCTCTCAAGACTCGAATTCCTCCAAAAAGGAATCAAAGTCAAGTGGTAGCAGTTCCAATCCGTCCCCTCCGGCTCCTCCCTCAAATACCCTAAAACCTTTACCTCCTCCGGGTGGTTCTAGCTCCAACAGCCACCTAATTGCCAATAATCACATTGCACCTCCTCAAAACTCCGTGCAGAGTACATCCTCGTCCCACAGGTCATCTTCACCCATCACAACCAATGTCACCTCATCCGATCGAAGATCCTCCTCTGACAATATCCCCCTCACTCCTCCCATCGTTGTTGTCAGCCCCGATGCACCGTCCGATACCCCTAGCCATCCAGCTCACTTTAATGACATGCCAGACAGGCGACCTCTCATCGATCACCCAAATGCCGCGCCACCGCGGGCAAACACTTTGAACCGTCTGCGGGCTGGCCCCAAAGATACCATTCCAATGGTAGGCAAGCCACCCCGTAAACAGCGAAGTAGTCGCTTCGTTGTCACTGAGAAGGTCGAGATCGAGCGCCTTCCTCCTTTCATGGGTAAACTTGATCAACCAAGAATTTTCAAACATTATTCTTACCCTGCGTCGTTCTAGAAACCCCCGTCACAGAACGACCGCATTTATTCCTCAGAAAATTGCACCAATGTCGCGTCTTGTTCGACTTCAATGATGCTAGTGCCGATCTCAAAGGGAAACAAATCAAGGCACAGACGTTGACCGAGATGTTGGAGTATATCACAACCCAACGCGGTGCCATAACAGAGGACATATACCCTGCAGTCGTTAACATGGCAAGTATATAACTTAATCCTAATAACTTTTTCCTTACCAATTATCCCTAGTTCGCCACGAACCTGTTTCGCTCTATACCCCCACCAGTCAACCCCACAGGCGACGCGTTTGATCCCGAAGAAGATGAGCCTGTCTTGGAACTTGCATGGCCCCACCTCCAAATCGTATATGAATTCTTCCTGCGGTTTGTTGAAAGCACAGAATTCAACCAGAACGCGGCAAAACGGTATATCGACCAGCCATTCGTGTTAAACCTTCTGGAACTATTCGATTCAGAGGACCCGCGTGAACGTGACTTCCTCAAGACCACTTTGCATCGTATCTATGGCAAATTTTTGAACCTCCGTGCTTTTATCCGTCGGTCAATTAACAACGTTTTCTTCCGTTTTATCTACGAGACAGAGCGCCACAACGGGATCGCCGAACTATTAGAGATTCTAGGATCCATCATTAACGGTTTCGCGCTGCCGCTCAAGGATGAGCACAAAACGTTTTTAACGCGCGTGCTCTTACCCTTACATAAAGTGAAGAGTCTTTCCTTGTATCACCCACAACTGGCCTACTGTGTTGTCCAATTTCTGGAAAAAGATCCGTCATTGGCAGAGGATGTCATGTTGGGACTCCTGAAGTTCTGGCCCAAGGTCAACTCGCCAAAGGAAGTGATGTTCTTAAACGAGGTAGAGGAGGTCTTGGACGTCACAGATCCTGTCGAGTTTCAAAAGATACAAGTGGCCCTCTTCCAACAGCTGGCCCGGTGTATCAACAGTCAGCACTTCCAAGTGGCGGAAAGAGCACTACTATATTGGAACAACGAGTATGTCGTCAACCTTATGAGTGACAATCTGGCTGTTATTCTTCCCATTGTCTTCCCGGCACTGTATACAAACTCAAAGTCGCATTGGAATCGGTGAGTCATAGCGTGACCCCTCCCCCCCCAAAAAAAATTAAAATTTGCGCCGTCAGGACTATACATGGCATGGTTTACAACGCTCTGAAGTTGTACATGGAGATCAACCCAGATCTGTTTGACGAAGTAATGCAGCAATACAAGCAGCGCAAAATAGAGTGCGTAACAGTAGCGTGGGTTGATTACATCTCACTGAATCTCTATATTAGAGAACAGCAGCATGAAGTGGGACGCTATGAAGCCTGGCAACGCCTGCGTGAGAAAGCCCTACAAAACGCACCTGGCGGCAAGATGCCCGTCGGCTATGTCGAAATACCACGAGCCCCACCGCCACCGCCGCCCACGATTGACGATGCAGACATATTGAATCTATCGATGGAGCTGAATGCCGTTTCAATGGACGATGTTCCAGGCGATCTTGATGAGCACGGTATTGAAAGAGTGCCAATGGCTGACCCTGGGCTTGACGTATGACCCATTGTTATATCATTTGTCATATATCATGATTTTGACCTTCTTTCAGCGGCCCCTGCCAGAGATTGGCGGAGGAGAACATTCGCCTACAGGTCTACACTCACGCCGGAAGAGTGTGCTTCCTGGTAAGATTGTGATATCGTTACTTGGCCCGCAGACCTTTAATGTTTTAATACTAGTGGATCCGTCAGTGCTGCGTGATTTACAGGCTCATAGAAGCCTAGACGATACAGTAGGAATGCATAGCAATCGAGAAGGACCATGAGTTTTCTAGTATATTCGGATATGATAATTTCATTCATGACGTCAAGGATATGCTCACGTGATAAGCTGAAACTTCTACAAGGTTCTCGTCCATTCTGAGCAAAAAGATGATATAAAAATGGCGTCAATACTTTCTTTTTTTTTTATAATCCCATACTCCTCTCTCTCTCACACACAACCTCTATTCCATCATGTCCTCTTCTAAAGCTATCGGTATCGATCTCGGCACAACTTATTCGTGAGCTACCCGTTTATCATATCTCACAATACCCGTCTCAACATCACATCCCTCTAGTTGTGTCGGTGTCTGGCAAAATGATCGTGTGGAGATCATTGCTAACGACCAGGGCAATCGCACTACACCTTCCTATGTTTCGTTCTCCGAGAGTGAGCGTCTAATCGGTGACGCCGCTAAAAATCAGGTCGCAATGAACCCTCACAATACGTATGCTGATCACGTCAACAAGATTCCGCGATCCTTACTGATCTCCATTATCATAGTGTTTTCGATGCTAAGCGTCTCATCGGGCGCAAGTTTGACGATCCTGAAGTCCAGTCTGACATGAAACATCTGTCCTTCAAGGTTATCAGCAAGGAGGGCAAGCCTTACATCGAGATCGAATACCGTGGTGAACGAAAAGAATTCGTGAGTCTTCTGATATGCTCTCTTTTTTTTTATTTACGATCTGCTCAACACATACTCTCTCTCTCTCGTTTAGTCCCCAGAGGAAATCTCTTCCATGATCCTGCTCAAAATGAAAGAAACTGCAGAATCTTATCTCGGCACTCCAGTTTCCAACGCTGTCGTCACTGTCCCCGCTTACTTTAATGATTCTCAACGTCAAGCAACCAAAGATGCTGGAACAATTTCGGGGATGAATGTCCTCCGCATTATCAATGAACCCACCGCAGCAGCTATCGCTTACGGCCTTGACAAAAAAGTATCTGGCGAGCGCAACGTCCTCATCTTTGATCTAGGCGGAGGTACATTCGATGTCTCTCTCTTAACCATCGAAGAAGGTATTTTCGAGGTGAAAGCTACTGCTGGTGACACTCACTTGGGTGGCGAGGATTTCGACAACCGTCTCGTCAATCACTTTGTTCAGGAGTTTAAGCGCAAAAATAAAAAGGGTATGTTTAATACAACTGCTAATGCGTATAATAGACTAACCATTGTCATCAAGATCTCTCGTCCAACTCTCGTGCTGTTCGTCGTTTGCGCACTGCTTGCGAGCGTGCCAAACGCACTCTCTCTTCCGCCACTCAAACGTCTATTGAAATCGATTCGCTCTTCGAGGGTATCGATTTCTACAGTACTTTGACTCGTGCACGTTTCGAAGAACTGTGCCAGGATCTTTTCCGTTCCACTTTGGAGCCTGTTGAAAAAGTTCTCCGTGACTCCAAGATTGACAAAGCAAATGTACACGAAATCGTCCTTGTTGGAGGATCCACTCGTATCCCCCGTATTGTCAAATTAGTTTCCGACTTCTTCAACGGCAAGGAGCCCAACAAGAGCATCAACCCCGATGAGGCTGTTGCTTACGGTGCTGCTGTTCAGGCAGCCATCTTGTCTGGTGATACTTCCGAAAAAACCCAGGACCTTCTTCTCCTAGATGTCACTCCTCTATCTCTCGGGTGAGTCGATTATATCCATTCACTCAACAGGCTTCTTACCCGTGTTCCTAGTATCGAGACCGCTGGTGGCGTTATGACTGCTCTCATCAAGCGCAACACAACGGTTCCTACCAAAAAGTCAGAGATCTTCTCGACATACTCGGACAACCAACCCGGTGTCCTTATCCAAGTATACGAGGGTGAACGTGCACGGACCAAGGACAATAATTTACTTGGCAAGTTTGAGCTCTCTGGAATCCCCCCCGCACCCCGTGGTGTTCCTCAGGTGGAAGTCACCTTTGACATAGATGCCAATGGTATCCTGAATGTCTCTGCCTCCGACAAAACGACTGGCAAATCAAATCGTATTACAATCACCAACGATAAGGGACGCCTGTCGAAAGAGGAGATTGAACGCATGGTTTCGGAAGCAGAGAAGTACAAAGGTTTGTGTTATCAGCAGGGTCCACACTGTTACTTTTGCTAACTGCACCACTTTTAGCCGAAGACGAGGCTGCCGCATCTCGCATCACCGCTAAAAATGGCCTCGAGTCATATGCTTATAATCTACGTAACTCCATAAACGATGAGAAGCTCGCCGACAAATTCGAGGCTGGTGACAAGTCTAAGCTTGAAACTGCCGTCAATGAGGTCATTTCATGGCTGGATGCCTCCCAAGAGGCCTCCAAAGAAGAGTACGAAGAGAAGCAAAAAGAGCTAGAAGGCACTGCCAAGTACGTTTCCTTATGATGGGAATGAATACACACCCCTAACCACTAACTATAGTCCTATCATGCAAAAACTCTATGGTTCTGCTGGTGGTATGCCCGGTGGAGGTGCGCCTGGTGGATTCCCTGGAGGCGCACCCGGCGGATTCCCGGGTGCAGGAGCTGAAGACGGTCCCAGCGTTGAGGAGGTTGACTAGGCCCGGTTCTGTTTTATCTTACTCTCACACCTTCGCCCCGATTTTCATCGTCACATCTGTACTTTGGACACCTCAAAAAATAATTACCGCACTGTAACCACTAGCATAGAGTTGAATTTCATCTTTTTTTTTCTCGATCGATGTTCACGATTTGTTCAAACGGCATACAAGAATACAAGAGTACAAAAACTCAAATTTCTCAATGATCAAGTTGACTTTAAAGCTCCAGCCTGTACGGAACCTCCTGCTACTGGTCGAGCTAGCCTGTTCTGTCCATTTTTAACAACAAAATGGGCGGTTTGGAAAGCGTCAAGATTGGCAAAAGCTGCAAAATTGCGTTCAGTAAAACAAGTAGAAGTTGTCAAACGTGTACGAACTAATATCTTTCATTCCATAGAAAGTGGCATTGAGTGTTTCAGAGTCTATGCTTAAGATAAAGAAACCTCTGAAGAAGCCTTCGCTCCACTGTAGCTCTGGATTTACTTTAACGAGGGTGCGAGAATGGGCGATCGCGTCGTCAGGTGATAAGTTGCCGAACGCAGACCCAGACGTGACTGCAGTTCCAGCAAACTCGACCCCAATCGCACCCTGGCCAGTGGCTGGATTATAGCTAATCCCAAACAGGTTCAGAAATTTTCCACATGGGGAGTTGATTGGGGCTCACGATGTGTCATTAGGATCTAATATGGAAAACCATGAGCTCTCAGTGCTTAGCTCCCAGATGAGAACCAGGTCAAGGCTTACGAGTAAGATCGGATACCCAATTCGCGTGGCTATCGCCAGAAAGTATGATATTATTGTTGATCTTGTTCTGGTAAAGATGATCTAGTATGCGTGCTCGATTTGCGCGATAGCCGTCCCAGGCATCCTTGAAAAACAGGGCCCATGAGTTATACTCAAGAGTGAACCTTTTAGGTGGAGAATACTTACCACGTCGACTTCGGGTTTTTTGAATGGTAAAATTTTGTTATGAAATGGTGCGTTATGCGTCAAATACATGTACTTACATGTTCCATCTTGATCTAACTGGATGAAAACTATCTGTTGTCTGCCGCAAAAAGTTATTATTCGGCGGGTATTTACAGAGCCAATGGAAACACACCCGATCACACGCCAGACGGCGCCCCTTCGTTTAGATTCTGAGAGCGTGTCGGATAACCCTTCAAAGGAAGATCGAATCAGAATTTCCAGTCCATCCAGAGGATTGATATATACATTTTTCTTGGGCAGGTCCCATCAAAGAGCGATCTTTATTGTTAGCGATGCTGCTGATGACTGGCGCAAAAATGAGTGGCGCAAAAAGATGGTGGTCACATCAGTGGTATCACTTACAGTCTAAGGCGGGCGATCAATTAGTGGCTTATTTAGATACACGCCGGCTCAGTAATACCTACCTGTGTTATAATAAACCTAGGATGGTAACAGTATTAGTCTGTGCTTTTATGTTGGCAGAAAACTAGTTCACATCTGTAATGTCTCTGTCATATTGTCCTTTGCGAATAACACATGAGTATACTTCCACAGGTAAGGAAGATAACTAAAAGCTTACGAGTGTCCAGCATGGACAAGTCTAACAACTTCCCAACCTGAAAGTTTCTCCAAATACGAAGTTTGTCATCTGGGACTACTTGACGTATAGGCATCCATTCGTGATATGCCCTGACTGCGGCCAGCTTTCGATCGGTAAAACAAGCCCCAGAAGGCGAGAAGGCACAGCCTATGGCTGTATCATTTGAGTCAGCAGTTCCCGCTTTCCATGCTTGATCGGCAACCTGGCATAGGGGATGATTCAAAGTCAGCAGGGGATATTATCCCGGCGGTGGCCTTCGTACCTCATGATCATCCTGAATGTGATAAGCAACATTAATGTGTACTGTGTTCCTTGTGTTCTGCAAATGCTCACCCTATTGAAAAACAATGAGCAGTTTGAGATGAACAAGTGAGGTGGACTGACCAGACCGTGATCCATGGTGCGTGCTGATGGGCGAATACCAGGCTAGCGTCAGTTCTGTATTGATTCAAACGTTGACGGTAGTCGTGGATGGTTGCAAGCTCACGACCAAGGACTTGACGCCCGATGTTTGCACTTCTCACATGTTGGCAATTTTTATAAGGATAGAGATCTTGCTCACCCATTGCCTAGGGACTCATAGATCTGAAAGCAGTTGATAATGCACAATTCTTTCATGGACAAGGGATACCTACGTAGTCCCCAAGGTGAACGAAAATGTCAGCAGTGACATTACGAGCAGCAACGCCATAAGCGTTGAACCAACCTGTCGTATTTGTGAAACATTGACGTACATACTTAGCTTGTCCTTTGACCTACCGGCCTGGAATTGAGAGCAAGAGAAAACTGCGATAGTCAACGGATGTCCATTGTTTACCTGACGCGCAGGGGCTTTAAATTTTGAAATGGTTTAGGACCACGGGCTAAATCAAAGTGAGTTTCACTGACTATGCGGGCTAGCTAAAGTCCTGGTTGTGCCAATGGGACTAGTCGAGGACGGTTTCGTACAGTCAGCAAACTGGAAAAAATATTTTGTGTCCGGTTTTAATCCGCTGGCCTCCACTTTCAAAGTCCAATCGACGTCGTAACTCGTAAAAGCTGTTCCCGAGTCGACGGCTCGCCCTGACAGGTTCGGGGACGTGGATATCTTGTAAGAAAGGCATATGGGCACGCTTTGGTCAGGTAGTGCGCTCGACCCTGCCGGAGAAACCGGAACAGCACGCGTCCAGAGGAGAACCGATGTATCGAACGGGTCACCCTTCCAAGCATTGTAAGTATGTGATGCTAAGGCTAGTACAGTTAACCTACACTTGCAACTAGACAAAAAGTTCATGAAACTCTGCAATGCCACGCTCACATTTAAGGACTTACCGGCATGCGTGAAGTTCACGCCACCACCCCAAATAAATGGGCTCTGGGTGAGAGTTTAATTACAGTGGAGATGGAACGAACAGGGTCGCTTGCATTGCTAAAGTCCCCGCCATAAAAGGTCACATAATGGTCGTCCTTGAATTTAGCAGCGTCTTGTACCTGTCTGCTAGAGTGCTTTAATAGTCGTTTTTCGATGCTACGTGTGCTGTGAGCCAGCTGATATCCATCAGTTTACTTTGAAATCTAGAAGCACGCAAGAGGGACCTGTGGGTGGTCGGCAAAGGGGGATAGGTAAGCCAAGTTCCTATCCCACAACTGAGTGGCTTGAACGCCAATGGCGCAAAAAATGAGAAGGGCAAGCAGCATTTTAGGGACAGTTCGCCTTAAAACTTTCCCTTTTTATGTTAGCGGCAGCAATGAGCGCACGTTCGTGAACGACGTAAAATCCATGCCAAAAGAAGGGAAGTACTCCTCCTAGTCCATGTGCTAGGAGCTTCGGTGGTTTCATATGTGTGGTTGTAACCCGATAATCCAATGGTACGGGGCATGATATTGACCAACAATATTTACACAGTTCGAGTGGACATCTGTCGACACACATGAATATGATACCTGTTTGTACTATGAGTCAAGTTACTGGGCTCTGTACGATGCGGGGAGCTTGTGAAGCGGATAGTTGGATTTTGGAGTGTGGAAGTTGACTAGAGATCCCAGTGAGAGAAATTCCAATTTTGGTAAGGCCTTCTATGATGATGCGTGGTTGGTCAGCTGCCTTTGATGCAATGTATGTATGTACTTGAAGTTCCGTGACAACACTAACCTATGTCATAAAATTACGAGTAGCGCTGCTAGTTGGGGTGTATATATGTTAAAGTCAGGCCTTTCTGTAAGGTTGGATCGAACCGTAAGGGTAGCACACGACTGAGATGATGAATGACTAACCTTGACCAAATCATACTTGATAAGCAAAGTTTCAATACAAAAATTAATTAACCTCGCTTTCGCTTGATCGAGCCAAGTTTGTGAGGCTGTGTGAGGCTTACTGTCCCCGCGGCCACCGAGATCGACGGGGTGTTTGTAAGTTGAGTTCGGCACGTACTACCCTACCATGTGGGGTATCCCCATTACGGGAGCGAATCACTAGTGAGTCCCACACCAACTACAGTAGAAGACTGTACCACGCTGAAGGCTCAGGAAGCTTGTCAACCTAGGTTCCTTGATACCACACAGTTTGTAATTTGCAACCAATATTTTAATGTGGGTCGGTTCGTGGGAACTACTGGTCTTTTAACAAGATGCCGCAGACCTCGGAGGCCCCTTGATGGATCTTCGGTCGCAAGCGGTACTTAAACATTGACCACCACAGGGCTTTGTAGAACAAATCCTTTAAGTACCCTGTACTTTGGGTTAGAACGCGAAGAAGCAGCTATTCCACTCATCTTCCTAATGTATTTCCCATATTGACCAACAGCCTGTTATCCCGCCATTCCAACCGTTTTCAGTATCACTAATCGTGTCTGGCTGTGTACTTTCATTGTTATATTCTTGAGTCTTGACTTGTGGCTATCAAAGTCTACTCAAAGGTCCTGATCCTAGAAAACGCCTTCTACCGGTGACCCAAGTTGCATTATCTCGAAATCCGATACTTTACTCATGATTGCATCCAGGTGACTTTGGTTTCAAACCCAAACCTGATTTTGGAAACTCTTGATCTAGTGCCCACGGACGTTACCGGCATGCCTTCAACAACGTTGTTACAATCGAATTTTCGTTTCTCAAATACGGCGGAGGACAGCGAGAGCGCGGAGGAAAACGACGACCAGAACGCACTACAACAAAAAAAACAAGCGCCCTTCCGATCGTGAGTCAGTTTACAGCTCCCGCGGCTCCCATCTGAATATACACGTAGATCCGGTGCTTGTGTGCACTGCAAGTCTTTGAAGGTTAGTACATGAACGGAGTACACAAGTCCGATCGTCAAACGCCTCTTTATAGGTCAAATGTGAATTTGCCCCTGGTGAAAATGCCTGTCGCAGATGTCAAGCAGGAAACTATGTATGCCAAGCTCGTACTAGAAAGAAACGGAAGCCGGCACCGTATGTGGCTACGCTATTGTAAATGCTCATTCATGTGCTAAGCCGTACTCGTAGCACACATGAGGACTTACAGGCAAAAGCACATAACCAAGATCTTCAGATACAAGAACTTCTTTTGAAATTCGACAAATTAAAAGCGGACAACAAAATCAAGGAGTCGATAATGCGCGCACAGTCTTTCGAACCAACTGACTTTGGTTAGTCGTCCTCAGCCCTTTCAACGATAAGAGTATGTCTTACCATCGAGCAGGCAAGAAAAGCCTTCTACTTCAAAAGTGGACTTCAAAGGCGGAGACTCCTGAGGAATCGATAAGAGTTAGCTTTCCTCCTGGTGAGGACAGCTTGATCGGCTCAAAAGAATGGGATGTCAACTTTCTATCAGCTCAAGCTAGAGAAAATTCGCCATCCCTCCCAGATCTCGTAAAATATTGTGGCCTTTACGCGGAAGAAATCTCATACTTATTTCAATTGTGAGCCGCATTACACTCTACTAATGTTGTGTGCTGAGAAAAGATTGTTAGGTTTTTTGAGCGAATAAATGTACGCTTCATACTAACATCTTGATCTCGAGTTGAATCGGCATATATAGCCTTTCTTCTCGATCCTAGATCCTGCATTGCACACTCCCGAAAAGCTCGTTTGGACATGTCCGTTTCTATTCACGGTTAGTAAGTAATTGGGCGATTTATTGCATGGCGCTCCAAGCTGATATCAACATCAAGTCTGTGCCGTATCCTCCCGTTATTACGAGGAACGACCAAACCTGTATCTGCTGGCGATGGACTTTGCTCGTGATGCCGCCGGACGGGCCTTGATAGATGGATCTAAAAGTGTCGACGTTTGTCAAGCATATCTTTTAATGGCGGTATACCCGATACCCAAAAAGAAATGGGCAGAAGATAGAAGCTGGTTGCTTATGGGTGTCGCAATCAGGTGTGAAACATAACGACCTAGATTATATGATCTAAACCTGCCTATCTCCCCAGGATGGCAATCGAGCTAGAGCTTAATCAACCCCCGCCATCTACGTGTAGTGCACGGGAAAGCCTGAACAGGACGAGAACCTGGTTGAACTGCTATTGTGTTGACGGGTCACATGCAATCCAGTTTGGAAAGATGCCCATGCTTCGCCTCGATGATTACCTCGCCAGACACTCTCGACAGTGGTATAAATCATCCTCCATGAATATACCCTATGATGTGCACCTCTGCGGCTACGTCCACATCATTATAATTGTTGCAAAGTGGCGAGCTATTATGGCAAGTGAGCCAAAACCTTTGGTCAGTAGTAAGTTGCCGTTACTTATCTCTTGCGGTCCTAAAGTTCTCGTCAGGATTTCGATATCGTAGAAACAGTTCTCGAAACAGAGGCACAGCTGTCGCAAGAGATATCTTTTTGGGTGGAAGCATACGATGCGGAGCTTTTACGTTTCCGTAAGCGTAACCAGCCATCTTGCAAGGCATACTCAGCTGATAACTAGCTCAGCTCTTCCCATATGTGCCTATCGGGCTAATACTTCTCAACTGTGAGTTTGCTAATTCTGTAAAATGACGGCGACTTACATTGCCACAGCATTACCTCCTATCTTCGTCTGGTCGTACTTGCCGTTGGCTTCCAGGTTGCCGCGAAGTCGGGTTTTTCGAAAGATTCAAAGCTGTTCGTGAAATCGGTAGACGTAGCTCGAAACGTCATTCAGATCATGACCCAGCGCCTGTACCCAACGGGAAATCTGCGCTTTGCTATGGAGGCACATTTTCTTTATGTTTCATTTGCGGCGGCGTTCTTAATCAACGTGAGTCTAGTTTGAATTGCTTGCGGGCACCTTTATAACATGGTATCACAGCTCTTGCGCCCGACTTTGCTTCCCCTTCTAAGTGCAAAGCGGAAGTCAGAAATCATTCACGATGTGAGAGGCCTAATCACCATATTGGGTTCTCGAGATGTAGCACTAGATGGTCGCCACACACCAGCTCTGTATTCACGGTTCTTGTCGTCACTACTGGCAAAGCATAACTGTGTGGCGCCCCATATCGTCCCCGAATCGTCCGCTGGCGACGTGATGCTCCATGCTCGGTACAAAGATGACAGTCAACCTGGACCGTCCAATGCCTACTCATGGCCTGATATTATGCATACGGATGACAACAACTCGCCAGTTGTATATAGCGAAAATATGCCGGCTGGAGAGTACGGCCGGCAGGATGAAATGGACATGGATCTCAGCTTTTCTCACTTCTTCAGAACTGTTACGCAGGGCTACCCTATACGTTTCGATCCAGCAGCCGATGCCAACGCCGTTACAAATGATTTAACTAGCCTGCAGGGCTCAGATTGGGACTTTAATGGGCTTTCTACTGCTCAATCACTCCAATTTACGGACTTGTGGAGGATGTAATCGTTGATATTCGTGACCTTATTGTATTTTATGTAGCACATGTACCGAATACTAATACCCCCGTCTTCATGATAAAGCCAATAGTAAATATGAACAAATACTATGGTGTTGAACGAGCAACGCGTTCGAGGCGGGTCATCTCCATGTCGCGTTTCCAGCCCACGCGTGCCTCATCGCCCTCCAAACATGATATTATACCAGAGCATCTAGCTCAATCAACCACCTCCGATATCTCTCTATCTTCATTAGCCGAACTCAAAAGCCTTTCTCGCGATGATATTGACGTCCTGGACGCTGTTGTTGCTCGCGCTGGTCCGTCATCGACCGCATTCTCCGCCGTATTCACAGCGTACAATGACATTATTAATGAGGGAGGTTTGGACTCCAAAGAAGTCATGTACTATGGCAAATTACTAAAATTAGGGACGATGAAGGGCAAGAATTGGGGTGAAAAGTGGGGTGTAGTCAAGAAATGGTATGACCATCACGAGAGTCCAACTGTCTCTGGCAATAATGGACAACGTTTTGGCCGATCACATCCAGCCAAACACATACGACAAGGCGTATCTGGGCGCCCTGTCCAACAAAGACACCTCTCTCCAACCAGTGATACATCCACTACACCTTCCTCTGGTATCCTTCCTTCAAGGGCTGCACGAGTCCCAGCACCCACCCAAGGTTTGACGCGCCGTCCCCGAGGTCTTACCCTTCCCTCTGAACCCTCATCCAGCGCGCTTGATGGTGCTGAGAGCAACTCTTTACCCTCGACACCCATTAAGGTCCGTAGCACGGCCGTGGCGCGCCATAAGTATTACCCAACGAAGGCAGAACTGTCTGATAGCGACAACAGCTGTGCCCCGTCGACAACGCCACCCTCATACCGTGCCGCTACCCGTTATACACGTCCCCTCGGTCGATCTTACAAATATTCTGCACCAAGCTCTGCAAACGACCAAGACCATTCAATAAAGTCTACAGAAGCAAGGGAGGTTGTTGATAATGCCAGAAAACAAAGGGTTGTTGACGAAGCGGGTGCGTGGGACAAGATAAAAATCGAGAGCAACGAAGCGCAAGCGGATGCTTATCGCAGGGAGCGATTGATGGAACGTTGTTGGGAAGTTTGGAAACAAGGATTCCAATGGATCTTTGTACGTTTACTCTTCTTCCAGCTAGCTTGTTTCATAATCAGCCATTTGAAAAGACGACCAACGACCAAATTGTCGAAGCTCGAGATAATCTTTTCTTGCGAATAAGCTTTCAGCGTTGGCGAAAGGTCCTTGCTTCCCGCAACGATCTCTATCTGCGCGTTTCCACGTTATCCGATGATAGATGCCTTAGAAAAACCCTTAGGATTTGGCGGGCTCGGTTTAGAGAACGGGGGCAAGAGAAATGGCGCCAAGGCCTGCAGATTAAGCGGAAAATTGTTCATGAGAAGCGCACGGGGAATTTGCGTAAAGACGCTTGGATAAAGTGGCGTCAATCCTACCGTTCCCATCTCTCCGGACAACGATATGAAAAAAGCATCGTACACCGGTTTTACCACTGCTGGAAGGGACGCCTATTATCTAATGCTGAGCTCGAAGACATCGCCGACAGTGCCTTCCAAGCCACCCAGAGAAAAGCCGTAGAAAGATACTGGAACAACTGGAAATATGTCAGGGAAATGCGTGCTTCTGAGCACATTATAGTCGAAAGAGTCAAACAGAGGCTATTGGGAAACGCAATATACTTTTGGCAAAAGAGCGCGTGAGGCTTGTGTTTTCCTTCACCCATGGTTCCAACGCTAAACTCAGATAAAGGCATGACTATAGGATGGCAATTGAAGTTTACCAGTTCAACTTGATAAAGGCTACAATAAAGTCGTGGCAAAGTCACCACCACCAGGTTAAAGTACGCTGCCTTATTGCGACCCCATCAGATGTATCACTCAATGACCTTTGCAGAATATGCAAAGCAGAGTTGTCAAGCATATAGCCCGCCAGAACAATGTACTCCTCCGTGCTGTTTTCCGGATCTGGAACGCCCGAGAACGTGGGAAGCTCTTGGTACGTGTCAAGGCGACAAGACTAATGAAGGAGATATGGTCTATCTGGCATCAAAAATTGCAACGACAAAACCGTAACAATGGTCAGCTAGGAATCGTCATTCCCACCCTTCTTCGTTATAACACAATTCTGTAGATCTTGCTGTCGCCTTCGCCCTGCGTGCGGAACTTCAAACAATAGCAGGGGCAATTCACAAGTGGCGTGATGTACTTATGACTCACAAAAATGCCCATTCGTTTGCCGTTTTATTTGATGCATCACAAATCCGCTATAGAATGACTCTTGCCTGGCGAATTGAGCTTCGAAAGAAGTTGAAGATGGTGAAGATAGCCAGGATGGCCGATCATTTCTTTACTAGTCGTCGCGCTTGGAGAGCTTGGCGTGACGTTCTGACAGCTCGCGCAAGAGAACAGCGTCTAGCAGAATTCAAGAAACGGCGACTCCAGAGAATTTTTCATTGTAACGTCATTCATCATACTGTGGTCCTCCCGCAACTAATTCTCAGGACAGTCTGGTTATACCAGTATCAATCAAGAAAACAACGATTTGTGGCAGAGCGGGTAATCAAAGACTACGTGAATAAGGTCCGAAAACTGATACTATTTGCCGAATGGCCTCCTCAATTTATGACATTTAGCGGGTACTAAAAGACTTTTTGACTGTTTGGACGAACCGCGTTATCGAAATAAAGGTTAGGGAGTTGGAGGTTGGCCAAGCTTTTGACCTTGCGGTCCAAGCGTAAGTGGTCGTAGACTTGGCTATCGGCCACCAAAGCTAACACAGTGCTTTCAGCACAAGTATCAAGCGATGGCATGCAGCATATTCTCGCCATATAGAACAGCTTAGTCTGATGGAGAACTATCTAATGATCAAAAAAGACGGTAAGTCTTATGTATTGTACAGATGTGCTGTTTATGTAGACGGTAACAACAGAAAGTATGCGTCGCACTTTCAACCGGTGGTTAACACTTACTCGAATTACTCGTCGCCGGCGTATCACCCTGAAGGAAAAGGAGGACGAGATAAAACTGTCTATTCTGGCCTCTAGTTGGGACAGATGGACGGACCGTTTCAGTGACGAGAGGCTTCGCCCAATAGTATGTTAGTTTTTCAAATAAATTCTGGACATGGTCTAACCTTTTAACAGGAACGCGATGTTCTACTGCAAACCCAGAGGAATACTCTGTTCCGTGCCTTTGGGATTTGGCACTCTAAAACAAAGGTTCGGACTGAACTCTAGTTCTCCATCTCCGTAATAATTGGTTCTCTAGTCACTTCCTGCCATCCGATTCTGTGCCAATAATATCAGAGTGAAGTACTTCAAACTCTGGAGACAAACGATGCCGAGGGCTCTACAAGCCAAGGAGGCTCGTGAAAAAGACAAGAAAGCCGTTCTCTGTGAGTCTGATGGATTAGCAATTACCCCCCCTCTGAACGTGTTCATAGCAAAATTTATGGATAGATGGATGCAATCTCATCGAACTAAAGTCGCACTCAAAGCTGTCGCGTGAGACCTACCCATTCCTCCTATAGACAACTGTGTACTAACACTTTTTAGGCGTGCAAGGTATCTTAAACTGCCTACTCGACAAACCCGCCCAGCTCTCTCAACATCTGTGACAAAGAACCCTTACAAATTTCCACGATCCACAGTCTGGCGACCAACGCACGACAAAGATGAGAGTTCTCTGCCGATATCGGACACCCGAAGGGAGGCGACCAACCTCATCCACAAGAACCCGACGACAGGGAAGAGTTTAGGCTGGCCAGCCCCTGTTGCAAATGCGAGGGAGTCGAGCCCTGAAAGGTCAAGAACATCACTTGTAGACTACAAAATTGCTAGGGACGTTAGTCCACCCTTAGGGTCCTTTAGCGATACTGGGAAGGATGATGGTCAACGGTCGATGCTCTGGCATGAGCTACGTGAAATTCGACAAAAACCTCGGCCTTCATCGTTGCATTCTCGAATAAGGAACCCACTATAAAGTCTTTGTCGTGGACTGACTCTGTTTGACGCTATCGTTATCTATTCATTATTTATTTATTACTGCAACTGTACAACATACCCCATTGTATTTTATTTTATTTTGTATTGGCTATGAGTTGCGATAGTATTGCCACCCTACCCAGTTCGCGATGATGAAATAGGCTCCCGTTGGAATGATAAACAATGCCAGATACTTGTAATGGTTGTCGTGCGCAAGAACATCGAGAAGCTGAGGTGAAGGATGTTAGCTTGTGTGGCGAGGTATGCTAATTGACACACCGTGCCACTTGTTGGTAAGAAAGCGCTGAAAAGAACAGCATAACTTGCGAGAATGAAGAAGCAGGCGGTGAACACAAGGATGAAATGACCCGAGTTGACCATCCTAGTCTAAGCCTGAAGCCTGAAGGCCTGATGCATGATATTTATTTATTTCCCATGCCAGGGCTTCTTCTTTTATCCACCAACAACCACGAGCACACTGGTTATGAGTTCTCAGTCAGATGATATCAGACGTGAGCGTGAGCAGGCAGAGTCCGTGCCTTTTCTTGAAGGGCCTTAAAGAGTCTCGTCTGATTCGCTGATTCCATATCACTCAGCACTTATTCAACCAACCATGGGATCCTCCACTCTAGACGCTTCAGACGACCAGCGCCCAGTCGAGGATTCATCTCACGATTATAAACCGCCAGTTGTCCCTCTACCAGAGATACCTGCACCAAATCTTGATCTCAATTCTATTCTCACTACATCTGAATCCAACGCCGAGTAAGTCCTCCACAGCATGGCTCAGCGAAATAAAAATCATGGCCCTTCCTCAGTGTGGAAAAGATTCAAAAACGCGCTTCAAACGTGCTAAAGCTCTCTGAGGAGAACGAGAAGCTGAAAATGGAACTTAAAGCCATGAGCGATCGGCTCGAGGCTGCGGAACGCAGACGAGAGGAATTAGCAAGAAAGCAGCAGAAAACCATGGAAGCGCCATCGTCGTCGTAAATCCTACCAGTGGGAGTATACATTATATATAGAAAGATCGATAGATACCCAGCCGTCCTTATTCCAGTACCATGACATACTTAGTATCAAGTGGAGCCGCCCAGATAATCAATTCTACGAGAAATTTCATGCCCGTCCTCCTTTCTTCTTTCCCCCCACAACATCCCCATGTCTAACCGCAGATTGTCTGAGCGCCGTGGTTCAGATCGCAGAGGCTCCGGCATGTCATCTCGTCGTCCGTCTATCGATCCATGGAGACTCGTCCCAATGGACAAGTACCTTCACTTTTCCCAGCTTATCAGTGAGAACACGATACTAATCTATTTCGCCCAGAGTGACCCATATTGGCGGGTCTGACGATTTCAATGTCGTCTTTATTGGCGCAGGAAACATCATGTTCGGTCAGTGTTTCTTCCCCATTTGTGAAGGTTTAAATTTGTTTAAAATATACTCGCCCCACTAGGATCTGACGAAGGCCCTTGGAACCATTCTTTTCGATTTGAACAGTATGCCAAACCCTGACCTAGCGCGAATCGTATCCTCACCATTACTAGTAAACTTGGTCGCCGTCTCAAGGTCGTCGCGCTCATTGACCCAGCTATCGAACGCGCAACTGCTGTTCTCCAAAAAAAATGTGACTCATTCGTCGTATCTGCGTATCAGGACACTCGCGTTTTCAAGACTTTGGAAGATTTTGTCAAGAATATGGCTTCCAAAGATAGACCCAAAGCTGTCGTTGTAGGGAGTCCCCCTATGTTTCGAGGGACTCTCCAACCAGGAAGAGATATCGAGATGCAGATCCTAAAGTACTTTCCAGGCGTCGCTATGTTCATAGAGAAGCCCATCGCAACTGGTCCCCGCCACGAACTTGAAGAGGCCTTTACGATTGCTAAGACTATCAATAGCTCTGGAACAATCTGTTCCATTGGGTGAGTTTTGATAAATGTTGTAAATGTTATAGTTTGTGAAATTTCCATAGGTATATGTTGCGGTATCTTAAAGTCGTGCAGATGATGAAGCAGATCATTGAAGAAAACAATCTTACCGTGATGGCCACTGTTGCACGTTATGCATGTGCTTACGAAAAAATTGCCAAACCAGAGTGGTGGGACAAGGCTAAGAGGTTGTTAGTTTTTTCCTTGCGGCCATTCTTTGCTGACATGATCGTTTTTCAGTGCAGGGCCTGTTGTGGAGCAAGGCACTCACTTTTGCGACCTTTCTCGGTACTTTGGTGGCGAGGTAGACATATCCACCGTTAGCGCTCATTCACTAGAGTGGCATGAGAATGCTGGCCAGCTATCCAAGATACCCATCGACGAAAGCAAGATTCCGCCAGAAAATAGAATTCCTCGCGTCACTGCTGCAAGCTGGTAGGTTCTACATTCATTCCTCGAATCCAATACTGACATGACAACAAAAGGAAATACGATAGTGGGGCTGTTGGTAGCTTCACCCACATGGTAGCCCTTCAGGGCACGAACTACAGCTGCGAATTGGAAGTTTTTGCCGATGGTTATCAACTCAAGTATGTCTTTAGATGACCTTAGCTATCCATCTTTCCCCATGGATCTGTCATTGCATCCAGATTAGTGGACCCATATGTCCAACCAGTACTCTACGTGCGCAAGCCAGGAGATGACAACGAAACCACGATTCGATTCCCCGATGACGACCCTTTCTTCTCTGAAGTCTCGAATTTAATTGACATCATTGAGGACATTGAAGAAGAGCCTGACGCAGCCCAGATTCTGAGCACGTATGAAGGTAGACATATACGCTTGAATTAGCGCAGGGTCACCATCGCTGACCTATCATAGATTCTGTTAGAACGTATGAATTGACTTGGGCCATTCGTGAGGCAAGCGAACGCTCTCGCACCGCCAAGTTGCAAGCCCATGCGAAAGAACATAGTGACAAAGCCGCCTAGAAGCCAGATACAAGATGTACAAGAGCTTGGGCTGTTGTTGTGTGTGTGATTCACACGAATCGGAAACATAGACTAGCAACGGTGTATATCATCTACGCATCATTAGAAAAAAAGATGATACTCATTACAAGCCAAGTCCTGGGGTCTATTCTGTAAACCTTGAGCCTCCTATATCAGGTGAATTAATTACAGCAAAAAAAGAGATTTAAGCTCTGTAACTAGGTACTAGTATTCGTACATGTGGCTAAAGAGGTTTAGGATTGCTATGTGAAGAATTCATGTCCTCGCAGTGATTTAAAGGTAGTATTATGAGGACAACTCAGCTTGACGAGCTACTTAGATTGATTCTGAGCCTGTTCTCTGCTGTTTCTTTGCAGGAATTGAGTCAGAGTCCTGGACTGTGGCGTGCTTCTCCTCGAGCTTTCGCTTTCTGTTGTTTTTCACCTTTTCTCGCGTCATCATCTCGTCCCATTCTTCTTGCAGGTGCTTCTTCAAAGTCGGCATGTTCTTCATGGACGACTCACAGTGAAAGCAAGAAAGATCTTCTTTCAGTAGGGCTTCGTATGATTTTGGGTTCAGGCTTGGCACCTGGAGGAATGATGTTGAGCAAGGTCACGGGCAAATCGAGTGTGGCTTACAGGGGTTGATGATAACTCATCGTGTTCAAACCAAGAGAGAACATCGTCGACGTCTAAGAAGAAGCCTAACTTTGGGTGAAAGCTATTATAGTGTTTTTTATGTTTCATCTTCTCTGATACTAAATCTGCGGAAAGTACATGTAAATGCAGGTGCCTGTCATGTCATGTTGTATGTTCAGAACAAGAGCGACTCATAGGTGGCGACGTACTGCATGGAAGGTGCTGCATGAAACCCAGCCCAAACATCCCATTTGAAGCCATAGCGGTTCAACATTTCGCTTTGAATTTCTTGCCGCAAGATAGTGGCATCCTCTCTTAAAGCAGAAATGACTTTTTTAGCGTGTTCCCTGTTCCCTTCTGTGAGAGTTTGTAAGCTGGTAAGCTCATTCGCGTTCAGCTCTGTTGTAATGCGAGGAAGGACGAGGAAATGGAAGATGGACTTTGGGAAAGCGTCGTAGATGGTCAATGAGGTCGCAGAATGACGGAAGAGTATTGAACTTGGCAAGGATGCAGGATCTTTAGAGGCGTAAGCCCGTAAGATAAGGAGGTTGGACATCGTTGTATAAGATGTACTATCAATATTATTATGTATACTCGACCCTTGCTAAATATGCTTGTATACGTACAACCGACTTGCATGGCGTGTCTCGTAATTGTCAACTGTAGTGTTATAAGTATCCCATAGTGTTAACCGGTTTAGGATCTCCCAGTATCGAGCAGCTCCCTAAGATTCTCAGATAGAACGGGCATATTGATCGTGCTTGTCGAGGTATGACCCTCAGAAGTAGTCCCACGACGCCGTATGCTACTAGTAGATGGGGTTGGGAGCTCCTCAGCTTTCCGACGATCGATGTCGGCGACAAATTGAGCAAAAGATAGGAAAAGGACTTCCGCTTGAGCGAGAGTTGTGTCTAATTCTATGGTCATGCTCAATTCGTTGCAGTACTTTCAAAAACTTTAGTAAGAACAAGATTCAAAAAATTGAGGCAGTACCTTCAAAATTTCGTCGAACTAGGATAGGCATTACTCGGTGAGCCGAAATATCGAAAGAAGGGGAGACATCGCTTACTTCAACGAGATAGCGAAGCATCATGTCCCGATGTGACTCTAGTACGGCTAAAGCGACAAAAAGAACAAAATTACTGCTGTAATAATCTGTCCACAGCACTTCCCATAAGCGGATGACATCGTCAAAAGGAAACTCGCGTTTAAACGCGATCAGAACCCAGCTATGACAAGTAGCTCGATAAGATGCATTACAACTGGGGTAATTGAGCATACCGGAAGCAGAAGAATAAATTCAAGCCATCGATTTTCTCTATGAGTAGAGACATGGTTAGCTCGGCAGAACAGAGAGAACAGGGAAGGCATTTGTTTACTTACCTAGATGCTGGTGGAGTTCTGGATCCATGACTCCTATCAGCTGTTGCAATGTCAGGAGTTGCTTCTTCATGCCACTCTGGTCTCTGAGGAAATTCTGTTTCTACGCATCGCAGAAGATGATGCTTCTGTAGTGACTGTGCAGTAAAGATTACGTACCATACGATGCATCACTTCGACAAAACACCAAAATGTCATTTCCTCGTTCGCGTCCATTACGATATATATAGGAGCGCAAAGGTCTGACATCCCTTGAACATAACCTAAACCGTGATTATGAGTTACTACGAGGGTGGGGTGCAACACACAGATTCACCTAGATCTTTTTCGTAGAAATTGTACGTCAACAATATGCTTGCGTGCCGGTCTATATGTTCATTCGTGGGTGACTGAGCACCAATGTCGTTCAGGTTGGGCGATATGGTGGAGTAACGCTGGTGACTGGATGGTTCGCCCTCCTCATCATTTGGAGCCGGAGTAACAAAGAAAGGCTGAGTTCTATCTGTACGGCGGCAGTCAACATCAATCCGATGACGCTCCTATAAAGGCTATTAGGATGATTTTAAGGATATCTTAGATCTATTCCTACCTCGACAACATCTGGCCTGTCAAATACTTCTGGCACGCCACACCATTGGTTTTTAAGTTCATAATATAACTTCCTGTGGGAGATGGGTATGAGGCATAGTAAGAATAATTCGCACGTACCGTTTATCTTCCCATTTCCGCTCTCTCTCGGACTGCGTGACATTCCACTCAAAGACTCCCAGTATATAAGGCCAAATCGTTTGTCTAAGTTTTCCTTTTGCACTGATTCCCCGCCTAAATATTTCCCTCTTCATTTCATCTAATTTTATTGTTGGTTTCCCATCGGGAGCAAACCACTTCGTCCAAATCCTTTCATCTATCGGGTGACCTGGTTCTCGAGAGGACTTTGGTGTGGGTAGGTTCGATGTTGCATGCAAAAGCTCGAATATTCCAAGTGATGAAGTCTCTTCTCCTAAAGAAGACAGCGATGAAGGGAGAGCCTGCGCTTCTTGTCTTCGTGCACGTTCTCCTTCTTCGGCGACGATCCGAGCCCAACGCGCAAGATACACACGAGCACTTTCAAATTCACCAACCCCACCCTTTTCTACCCAGCTTCCCCACTCCCATTCACCGTTAGCGTTAACAAGACTCTTTACCGGGTCGGGAAGGTGAGGAAGAATCGGCTTTGCAAGCGGATGTGAGAGAACGTTTTGGGCGGCGTGCCTCGTTGCACGGGTGATACTTGAAAATGATTGCAAGAGAGCCATACGAGCTTGGGATGAAGATTTCACGTTGTTGGAGGGTGGTAATCCTAGAGAACGATGGAGGACTGAAGATCGGTGAGAATATGGATTGGACGTTGGCGACGGCGACGAGGGAATGGGTCGAGGCCGGCGATGAGCAGGAACAGGGGAGTAAGAATTTGTATAAGACGAATGAGCAAGTATGTCGTCAACTGCATCATCAGCAAATATTTGCGTTGAATGTGCTTCAATATCTGCTTTTGCGGGGTCAACAAGGAATAAGGAAGGTTGTAAAGTGGAGCGCATAATGTATGAGTAGGATCGAAGCCGTGAAATAAGGTCTTCCCCGCCCCAAGAATTTCCTGACTTGGCAATGTGTGTTGGAGGGGGGGGATAGGTTGAGGAGCTGTTGGCAAGGGGCCGTGGTTGGGTGGGAAGGGTGAATGAATGCGATGCATCGTCATGGAAGTGAAGAGTGGGAAGAGTTTTGCCATTGATAAGATTAATTCCTATGGATCCATCTATATGACATGAGCCATGTATAAGGAAGGAGATAGGAAATGCCTACTCCAACCGAAATGCTTTGGCGGGTGTACGAGAAGTGAGTATATGGACGTCAACGGAACAGAGAAAGCATATGACTCAGGTCGTTGAGTAGGAAGTTCAACGAAAACGATGTCTTTGGGTGCAAGTCAGCGGGATTCATAATCTGAAGGTGGCAAAAGGCTTACCATCTTCTGTCTCATTTGACACCGATTTCTCCTCTACTTTCATGAATTTATCCCATTCAGATGTTCCCTTTTCATTGAGCAGAGTCTCTGGTATCCATGCAAGTAAGTAGATGGGGTTTGTAGCTTCCTGGTGGGTAGAAGATGAGTTGGGCGAAAGCGGAGTGTACAAAGACCTGAAGAACGAACTCGTTTGACGAGAGCCACAAAGCCAGGAATATTGTCTCTGGCGTAAGCTGTAGGGTTGACATATACCTTCGACTTGCTATACACCAAACGGTGTTTGTTATCGTCGTGGTTGCGACTGCCCGAAGGTATTGTTTGTGGATCTATTCGCTTGATTTCTACCATAGAATCAGACTAAGAAGAAGTTAATATATTTTCTGATCGATAATTGAGCACAGACTGAGATGGTTGAGATGAATGAACCAAGAGATGAGGGAGACTGCACAAGCTCTTCGTCCATTCCTGACCGCAGTCACTTGCGCAGATGGTACAAGTTTGGTATAGTCCAATGCCACACGTCATAATCATGTGACGTCACGTGATGGAGAAAGAGTAAAACGCGGGTTAAAAAGTGCAAAACGATACGGTACGATACAGCAATATATACGCTAAATGTTTACTTTTGATACGACCATACGTTGCGGAGCACTGGTTCGACAACGATTAGAGAACAGACATAAGAATACAAGGGAGTAAGCAAACTCACAACCTGCCTTCGTGGCTAGTCTGTTAATCGAGTCGTCACTCTCACCCTGAGATCGAACTTGTCCACAGAGGGCAAAAGTCGTGGAAGTGCTCAATGCGCGGCCGCTTGCATCCACGTCAGCGATGCTGATTTGTACGGAAGCATGATCTTTTGAGGTGATTAAACGGTCTAGAAAGCCCCTTGTCAGCTTGTTATGAAACTTGATGAGAAGTCGGACAGACTGGTAGCTGCGCATTTGCGTGGGACGTAGAGGTCAACAAGTATTCCCTACATATGATGAGTAAGATAGGTTTTCTGCGTGATTCCACGATACGCACTGCGTCGTTTTCCATTTTTTGTAAAGGTGTGTGCCAATCTTCAATCTCAGTTTATGCAAAAGCTGAGTATGTGTGGGAATATATTGGTAAAACTGTATAGTGCTTATAGAATTAATCTAATCTAATCTAATCTTTGTCTATTGGAGGCTCGAAACCTTTTGGAAATACCTGCCGTACGTTGACATTGATCCTTGTGGTTTGCATATAGGCCTTGTAAGGTCTCCAGTCATCGTGTTCTGATACAAGATGAGGGGGAAGAGTGCCTTCTAATATTCTAGGCACGCCTATCAAACAACATGAGTCCTCTCCAAATTATAGTCTGAATAGTGATGAGTGGATCTTTACCGTGGAAGGCACGTCTACATTCTGGACCCGACATGATCACGATGTCGCCCGAACGCAAAAGAATAGGAATTGGCTCAGACTCCCGCGTGCGACTTCCAATAAGAAATACAGCCGCGTTTCCTAGACTGCGCACACCAAAATGAGCAAGACGAGTCTCGATACACATACGACCCTTACGATATTGACACAAGTGGCGATGTTGCGCATATCTCAGATCTATCGACGTGTCCCATGAGCGTGTCCTATCGTGGTTATCACGGTCAATCGCACCCGGAGAAAATGAGTAAAGGGCCCTGCCTTTTCCTGATAAAAATTGACGATACCCGCATCGGGCTCTAAATAGAATTGTTATGGACCTGCAAACGCATGCTCAATGATTCATACCGTAAGTCTCGCTCCAGGTCATCCAATTCGGCTCATCTGTACCCCAATCGCTTGCATCTTCAGCAAAGATCTGCTTCCAATCAACGGCAGCCACCGCCTCTTTACATAGCTCCCGTAGATGGGAGCTAATCAAACCTTTACCTTTGCTGAAATCATATTGTTTAGTTCCCCAGTGATAGAACCATCCAATATTTGCCCAGCGTAGTTTGTATAACAGTTCAGACGCGAGCGTTGGCATTATGGTCGCTGATGGGGCTTGGGGGGGCTTTGGTGTAGCCGATAAGCATGGAAAGTTGTTGAGGGTGGCGGGGGTATTATCGACAAGCTGTCTTGGTCCTGGGGGCTCTTGAGCGACCAAACCGCCTTTATTAGCTTTTGGATGGATAGGATAATCTTCCTTTGGATCCTCCCAAGATCTCAACCATGCCTGCCAGATACCGTCCTTAGGAATAAGATAATGGGTGTCGAGACTGGTCTGGTTTGGGTCGCGAGCTTGGTCACAAAGGGACCATCTCACCAGTTCTCTTTGTCTTTCTTGTGAGATAAAAGAAGGTAAAATAACCAAGCCTAGGTTGGCAGATTGATGAATACATTTAGGTCCTGAATGGACAACGCGAGGGCAACAGCACCAGGTATACGGGGCACCATGTAGACCTTTATAGATGAAGTGACACCCAATAGTTCTTTGAATTCTACTTCACCTGAACCTCGCCAGATACCTTGATTAATTTCGTGCTCTCTTGTTGCATTTAGAGTGGCAAGGTCGAGGACATTGGATAGATCCGGTGGAGGAAAGCGTGCTTTGTACTTTTTCTCTGAAGCTCTGAATGGAGACCAGTCAAGTTCAAGTTCTGGATTTCTATTTTTTGTAGCTTTGAGGTAGAGTCTCTTAGCTTTTTTATAGGCCGAGCTATTGGAGTTGTGAAGGTCGGAGGACATGATGAGCTTGCCAAACAAGCCAGGCCCCAACCTGAACCTGACTCTCGCCTTGCCTTTATGTCTGTATGGGTTCCCCGCACCGCTTCGTCCCTCTGCACTCGTTCTTATAGTCGTTATCATTGTATAATCTTTACACCCCTCACTCGGCCTAACATCCTCAACTACCCCCACAATCACAACATTCCCTCATACCGTCTACAAAGCACACAACCGCCTAATTCATCCAATAATAATTCATCTAATCAAGCGCCCACGAGTATTGACAACTTGTCCGCACCCAAGCTCAGTACGCCGGCGACAAAAGATGTACAGGCACCCCTTATGACCAGAGTCTGGAAGAAGGTCAAGCATGAAGCACAACACTATTGGCATGGCACCAAGCTCTTAGTTTCCGAAGTACGCATATCGTCGCGGCTCCAATGGAAGATTCTACAGGGGGAGGCGCTAACGCGTCGTGAACGAAGACAGGTCATATTCCTGTACCTCTGGCTATCGAGCTGAATATTCATGTTCGTTTACAGTTAAAACGTACCACACAAGATTTACTTCGTCTGGTCCCCTTTTCAGTCTTCCTAATTGTCCCATTCATGGAGTTGCTATTACCTGTTGCACTAAAACTTTTCCCCAACATGCTTCCGTCTACGTTTGAGGATAAGTATGCAGCAGTAAGTTTTTTCTTTTCAGAGAAGCGCAATTCAGGCTTTACTTGTCACCTTTTTTAAATAGGAAGAAAAGCAAAGAAAGCTTCTTCGCGTTCGTTTGGATATGGCGAAGTTTTTGCAGGAAACCCTCCGCGAATCTGGCTTGAAGGCAAATGCACATATCGTTGGCAGTGATGCTTTCAAGGAATTCTTTCGCAAGGTAACCAGACTGTATCACATTTAATTTCTGTCTGGTTTAAAAAGGCCGTTGATAGGTACGATCCACAGGAGAGTCCCCCTCTACAGCAGATGTTATCAATGTGGCCAAGCTTTTCGATGACGATCTCACCCTTGATAATCTTTCCCGTCCTCAACTAGTGTCCATGTCGCGATATATGGGCCTGAATGCATTTGGCACGGATAATTTTCTTCGTGGAACGATTCGATCTCGTCTTCTCAATCTTCGCCGCGATGACCAGCTCATTAATAACGAAGGTGTTGACGAGCTCTCGACTTCAGAATTGCAGGCTGCATGCCAATCTCGCGGTATAAGGACATCTGGTGTTTCGCCTGCACGTCTGAGGGAAGAACTTACGACTTGGGTGGACTTGCACTTGCAGAACCGTGTATCTGGTGTTCTCTTAGTCCTCGGAAGGGCTTTCCATTTTGACCGAAAGTTTGGCGACGGCGAAGACGGGAAGACTGCCGTCATTGCTAGCCTGGAGGGTGTCCTAAGTGGTTTACCAGATAACCTGGTTAGCTCCGCTGTTACGCTAATGTATGTCTGTGAAAATCTAACATAGTTCGTGTAGCTTAATGAAGCGGAGTTGGAGGTTGACTCGGAGAAGGCTAGTTACAAACAAAAACTTGAGGTGCTGCAACAACAACAAGAACTTATTGAGGACGAAGAGGAGCAGGAACAGAAGGAGGAGGACGCTCGGCGTGCAAAGAAGGAAGCTGAAGATCTTGAAGCTCGAACCGCCGAATCTCTTCTGCCTGACTCTGAGGTGACGTCTTCTCTTTTTGTCTTCTAAGTCGCTCGCGCTAAACGGTTCCAAAGCTTATTCCGGAGAAAGTTGAGGAAGAAAATGCACGCATGACCGCAGAACAGCTTAAGGAATTAGGCGAAGCAATGTCTATATTATCTGCTAAGTCTAGCGTGCTTAAAGAGCGGAACGAACTTCGTAGCCTAATGGAGGAGAACCTCATAGCAGAAGAAGTACGCAATTTATTTTGTCATAGTTTGTTCAAAGCTGAAGCTGAACACTAACAACGATTAGGATCCTAAATCACCTTCAGGTGCCCTAACCAAACGCATTCGCACCATGCTCACCAAGATCGACCAACAACTCGAGGAGTATGATAGTCGCGTAGGAAGCTCACTTCAGATGATCTCCGCCGATGCACAAGGCCGAATCTCTGTGCAGGATCTGGAAAAGGCGCTTGCTGTAATTAGACACAAGCCAGATGATGAGGTCGGCCAGGCTGTCATACAGAAGCTCGATGTTGACAAGGACGGTTTCGTCGAGTTGGAACATGTACTTGGCCTTGTGAAAGAGGAAGGATTAGGTTCATCCAATCGATCTTGTGTTCTGTTCTAGTAGGCTAACTTTGACATTTTGCTTAGGTATTGTGATTGATGACGAGGCCCAGTCGATCCTTGGACAAGGCAGCGAGCTTAAAAACTCCAAACCCAGGAAGGAGGATATTATACAAGAATGATACTTGACATCTTGAACAACTCGAACTCGGGCGTTGTAATGGATGCATTCATAACGTAAAAATATTATTATATGATACATTCCATCCCTATAGACAAATGACAGGTTATTTAAAAAGGTCCCCTTTTAAACCCCTGCTTCATGATTGGGATTTTCGCTCGTTCATGTTTTCTGTACGTGCTTCTGGCGTCTTGGCCCGGGATCGCATTCCTTCTGTTTCGATCTCTTCGAACTCCTCATCATCTGACGAACTTTCGGCCCAGAATCGGCCAGCTTGTAAGGCCAATACGCCTGTCAGTGCAACGCTACAGATGAGATTATTCGACGCAAGTTCCAACGTAGCAATGCGAAGTGGCCGGGGGAAGGGATCTTTGAGTTGATGTGCTGGAAGGGAGTTGAATTTTGCAAAGACACCTGTTAGGAGGGTTTCAACGTGGAGTACGGGAAGAAATGGTCGGGGAACAAACTGGGGATGACGGAGTAGAGATACATGGCAATTGTAGTCCCAAACAAAACTGGAGTTGATAGCTCAGTATTGAAGGATACGCATGGGAAGGAGGCACTCACAGATACTTCCGCCATCGAACATGATATTTCCTGCTTGACCATCCCCCAAGCTCCACAGAATAGTCGTCGTTCCGGCAACCACGACAGCTGCTAAGAAATAGAGGGCCTCAGGCGGACCTCTGGCCAGGATTGAGTAGTATGTGGCGGCGGTCCATAAATGCTCGTCAGTGACAGGTGATTTCCATAAAGTGAGGGAGTCTGCGATCCAGTGAGTAAAAAGGGAGCCTGTGTGTAGAATTGTCAGAGGCGAGGTGGTGAGCACAAGTCAAGTACGGACCCAGCAAGAAACTTGTTATGCAAACAACGACGCCAGCACGAACACCCATTTCTGTGGGTGAAAGAAAGAAAAGGGGATATTGTCACACAATAGTCACACATAATGTCCATCATCGTACAACGGTCATGTCTGAGGTCCTATTCTACCGTTCCTTGGTTCGTAGACAAGTCTCATGCACCTCAGACACTTAAACATCGCCCAATTCCGCCTCCGCCTCATTTGCCCCAAAATACACCCTCTATCATCAGAGACCTCCATGCACACTTGGCACAGTTACCTCATCTAGAGCCCTCCACGCTAGTCGTCTCAGAATCGATCCCACCACCCCCAGGACCAGAATTGCCTCGAAGATTGCCTCAAGGCCGACGGAAAAGAGGAGGGACATACGCAGGTGAATCGGCGTATGACGTCCCAGGTGGTGTGTGGAGCTGGGTCGTAATGGCACAAGCACGTTATGCGTTGGTCTCATTCCCAAACCAATACTGAAATTTTGACCAGGTCAAGGAAGGTACTGAAAATAAGGGAGGTATCGAGTCTGTTGTGCGAGTGGTCAGGAAATCAGTTTGTCGAGTCCAATCCCGTCTCAGTGTTCCGTCTCAGCTGACAAGTTCACCATAGTTATTGACTGTACAGCCCCCAATACCACTACCACCCAATTCAAAGCATCGGTTGCACAATGGCTGGGCAATGATAGATGCTGGGCAATTCGTGGTACATATTCTAAGCAAGGAGGCAAGGGGAAAGTATTTCGATAGTAACTAGATCACGTGAATAATATATTTCTTCCCTATCTTACAACCACCATGTCAAGTAGAGCAGGCGGGCTATATGGAGGAATCCAATTCTCCTCAGGCTCCACTTTTTCTTCCTCTACTCCTCTACCCGTTCAAAAAGTTATCCCAGCAGAACCCAAGCCAGTCGAATCACAGAAAACAAAACCCGTAGACCCTGTAGCTCCTCAAAAACCCGCTGACGCAGCGGCAGCATCAGCCTCAGGAAAGGCCACAGCCGGTATCTCTTCAATTCATACACTTTTACATTATAGGACTTCTTTATTGAAATAACGATTCTGCCTCTTTGATTCGAAGGATGGTCCTCATCCCTTGCCTTTGCCCCCGTTCGCCGAAATCAAGCACAAAAGTCGAAACCCGTAGCCGCGAGACTGCCTGTGGGCGCTGCGGTGACCTCAAGTGGCTCGAGCAGCACTCTCTCTTCTACTGCCGTCGTTTTTGCACCACCAGCCTTAATCGAACCTTCCAAGCTCAAATTAGATGATTTACAGCCCCCATCTCAACAGGGGTGGGGGAAGAAAGTTAAACCACCGTCCATGGTGCTTGACGAGGACGTCAACGGCTTCAAAACCTCAAAAACTCCACATAATTCTAACAAAAAGAAAGGAAAAGGAAGAGGCAAGAAAGTTAGTCTGATCAGCTATCAAGCATTAAACCACCTATTAACCTCGCTCTTGTAGAACAAGAACGCTCCCCTCTCTAGCGCTTGGGATCCCTTGGAACTCTATGATCCTCTCCGACCAAATGATTATAACGAGTTCAAGGTATGGAAACAAAAGGAGCGTATCGACAGACGAGAACGATTAGCGGAACAGCGTCGTCTAGACGATCGCAAACGTACAAGACGTAGCCACAGTTATTCTGATAGTGAAGGTACTGGCTCTGATGACGAAAGGCCTAAGAAGACTGGTCTGTTCTGCGGATGCTACTCGTTCTACCCAAATGATGATGCTCTCTTGCAGGGCGTTTTGATGACCATTATGACCATTGGTCGAGAAGTAATGATCAGCGACACCAAGTCGCGCCCGTAAACACCTCCTATTCACCTCCTCTACCTGTAGCAACGTCTCTTACAGGTGACGAGGCTTATCAACGCCGCCTTGCTATGAGTGCTGCTCGACCAGCCCAACCAGCCCCACTCGGCAACAATAGCGAAGAGGATGAGACTACCAGTCCGACCCCTGAGCATGTTCTGGTGCCAAGTGCACAGTCAGGCGATGAAGCCTACCTCAGACGCTTTGCTATGTCGACGGTTAAAAATCCAGATTCACCACGACCTATCTCTCCGTCATCTCCACCTCCACTGGCGTACAATCCGTTTGCACCCCCCTCCGTTCCCCCTCCACCTCCAGGACCCCCCGCACCAGCTATCTCCGAAATTGAGGCCAAGGTGAAAGCAGCTGCTGCAATCGCCGCAAAACTGAGCGCTTTAAGCGGATCTGCACCAGCAGCACCATCATCACCTCCTGTCGAAGAATCGAAGTGAGTTTTCGTTTTATTCTATTTTTTCTCGAGACAATGACTTCCACCGCACACAGGCCTGACCCACATGGATTTGCTGCTCGTCTAATGGCAAAATGGGGTCACAAGGAAGGCCAAGGTCTTGGTGTAGATGGATCTGGGATCATCAATGCCCTCACAGTTGAGCAAGTTTCTCAAGGGAAGAGCAACAAGGGCAAACCTGGCAACCCTGCGTCTGGCGGAAGTAAAGGTGTGGCCCCAACCATGGGCAAGATTGTCAACAAGAATGAGGATGCCAGAACACGAGAGGACAGAGAGAGGTTTGGTGAACCGAGTCGTGTTGTTATACTTACCAATATGGTTGGGCCTGAAGATGTTGAAGACGAGGATTTGAGAGAAGAGATCGGTTCGTACACATATTGGAATTTACTCCAGCTATTGATCTTTTACACGCAGGTGACGAATGTTCAAAGAATGGAACTGTCGAGCGTGTTATCGTGCATCTCGTGAATCCACCTCCTACCCAGCCTGAGGAGACCGTACGGATTTTTGTTCTATTTGCAGGGCCGGCAGGTGCATGGAAGACCGTCAGGGAGCTTGATGGACGTTACTTTGGGGGAAGGACTGTACGGGCTAGGTATTTTTCTGAGGCATCTTTTGCCCAACATGACTTCGACCGTTCTCTCGCTTAGTTTGTTGAATACTGTCGTGTAGTGCGTCTTTAACATCTATCTGTTGATTTGATACATGTTATCAAAACCAGACCAACATAACTACTCGATTAAGGCTACAGATTTTGAAAGCAAAATTAATAGACGCGTTTGAACGGTGGAACCGCCTTGCATTCGTTCTCGTCAAGGGTGTTGGCAATCACCCCACGATAGCTCAACTCGATGTCGGGGCTAGTAGGATCAGGTTGGAAAGCAAGACTGTGTTTCATCCAGTTAACATCATCGCGCTTTGTATATTGATTAGCTTCATGTACTATAAATAATTCATGAACTTATACCTCGGGGAAGTCCTCGCGAGCATGGGCACCACGGGATTCCTTACGAGCTGCAGCACCGACAATAGTTGGCATGGCACACTGCAAGATGTTACGGAGCTCGAGGGTCTCAACAAGGTCCCTGCATGATACGATTAGTGCAGACCTCGGAGCTCTATCACATGATACATACGAGTTCCATATCATACTCCTGTCCTTGATTCCGATGTTATTGAACCTCTTGTAGATTTCACGCATCTTGTTGACGCCATCATCAAGAGATGCTTGAGTTCTGCACGAAGAGTTAGTATAAGGCTTGCCAGGCGACCTATTGCGTTGGCTAACCTAAAAACAGCGGCATCAGCTTGCATGGCCTTCTGCATGTCGAGACGGAGTTGAGCTGTAGATTCTGGTCCGGTAGAAGTACTGTATCGTTCTGAGGTTAACCTCGCCGAGCTGAGTGATTGAAAAGTAATGACATGCCGAATTTTATCCAGGAATTCAATACTATGCATGCCAGCCTCTTCAGGGATAGATTTGTGAGGTTTTCCAGGAGTCAAAGTATCCCTGATGTGGTGGGCGCAAGCTCGACCAAAAACAACGATATCCAGGAGTGAGTTGGCACCCAAACGATTAGCACCATGCACCGAGACACAGGCAGCCTCACCGGCAGCATATAGGCCGGGGACAATCTTATCTTGGCCATTTTTATCAACAGTCAAGACCTCACCAGTGTATTTGGTGGGAATGCCGCCCACTGTAGCTAATAATGAGCTGGCTGCCCCAAATACTTGTAAAGACTTACTATTGTAATGGACGGTTGGCAGCACGGGAATAGGCTCTTTGGTGACATCGACGCCAGAGAAAATAGCAGCTGTCTCAGAAATACCGGGGAGCCTTTCGTGAAGAACCTCGGGTGGCAGATGGCTTAACTGGAGGAAGATATGATCCTTCTCAGGACCGACACCGCGACCGTCACGAATTTCAAGAGTCATGCTGCGCGAGACAACATCACGAGAGGCGAGGTCTTTAGCAGTTGGTGCGTAACGTTCCATGAAGCGTTCACCCTCGGAATTCAATAAGTAGCCTCCCTCGCCACGTGAACCTAGCACAGATGAGAAAAGGCACAGACCGTTTTGAAAAAAAAAACGGACCTTCCGTAATGAGGCAACCTGCTCCATAAATACCTGTGGGGTGGAATTGGACGAACTCTTGATCTTGGAGAGGCAACCCAGCGCGAGAAACCATGGCATTGCCATCTCCAGAGCAGGTGTGAGCACTAGTGCAGCTAAAATATGCTCGCCCGTAACCACCAGTAGCTAGTACAGTCTTGTGTGAGCGGAAGCGATGTAAAGTACCATCTTCCATATTAAGCGCAATCACGCCAACGCATTCGCCGTCTTGCATTATGAGGTCGAGAGCGAAATATTCGATGAAAAAATTGGTATCGTGGCGAAGAGATTGCCCATAGAGAGTATGGAGTAGTGCATGACCAGTACGGTCAGCAGCTGCTGCACAACGGTAAGCCTGTCCTCCTTTGCCATATTTTAGAGACTGTCCACCGAACGCGCGTTGGTAAATCTTCCCATCCTTCGTTCGTGAGAAGGGAACTCCGTAATGCTCGAGCTATAATGGAAAGTTAATGACATCATATTGCCAATGTTTCATTACTGACCTCAATGACTGTATTCGGTGCCTCCCGGCACATGTAATGGATAGCATCCTGGTCACCAAGCCAATCGGAACCTTTGACCTACGGGGCATATGGACTTCGTTGGAGCATATGAACAGTGGAATTCTTACAGTATCGTACATATGCCACCGCCAATCATCTTCAGTCATATTCTGAGGATGCCAGTTGAATGCTAGACACTCGTAATAGATAAAATCGACCTACTCCGAGGGCGGCATTTATACCACCCTGAAACCGATGAGTATAGCGTGGGGTGAATAAACGCCTAACATCATACCTGTGCGGCAACCGTATGGCTTCTAGTGGGGAAAAGCTTAGTTATACACGCCGTTTTGAAGCCGGCTTCAGCGAGACCGAAGGCTGCGCGTAGGCCCGCTCCGCCAGCGCCTCTGTTTTTTGAGTATCAGCACATAAGCGATCAACAACCTGATAGTTACATACACTACAACGGCGTCATACTCGTGTTCGATTAGAGGATATTTCCCGGAGGACCAAGACTTAAAATCACATTTCAGCAGCGGATCGTAAGTTACGGAACTACACGGACCTCGACTTCTTGAGCTTTTAAAGGATTTGTAGCGACGACTCTTGAAGCCGGGGCAGATGCATGAAATGAACGATTAGAGCGCAAGAGCGCACGGGGAAGGGCTTTCCTGAACATTGTAGGTCAGGATGTGGGATGTGGTACAAAACAAAACCAATTATTTAATTATTATTATTATTAAAATATTCAATTTCTGCAAACGATCTGTCCCGATGATTTCAATTTCGATTATTATTCGTCTATACTACTCATTGTAGAGCCCCTAGTGGGTCTCTTCCAGTCTCTAAAGAACGCGGAGTTTGATCCCCCGACCTATGTCCGACAGGTGGCGGGAGTCGTGGAAGGGATTCTGTAGGTAGCATTGATGTCGGCGAAGAAAACCCAGAAGGGCCATGATCCCATGCTTTAAATTTGACCGATGACCTTGGTAATGTCGAAGCCTTCAAAATTGAACTATTCGGCGAATTGATAGCTGGTGGGCGTGGTAACGCTTTAGTTGTCCGCGATGTAGCTGTCTGCGCCCTAGAGTCGACAACAGAAACTGGGGGTGGTTGTTTTACCACCACCGCCGCAGGGTTATGAGAGACTTGGCCGAGACTAGACCCCTTTATTTTCCTTCTCAAAGCTTCCTCTTCACCGACTAGTCTAGCTTCCTCTAATTCGGTCAAATCGCCCATCAAGACATCCCGTACATATGATAGACATTCCAGCGCTTCTCGCTTCTGATTTCGTAGACGCTGAAGATCCGAAGACTCGGCTTCGTCTTGTAAAAGAATGTCAACTATCCATCCAAGAGACTCGCCGAGCCGTTTATTGTTGAAACGTAGCTGGGAATTTTCTCTCTCCATCTCGAACCGCGTTCGCGGTTCCCATGGAGGGTGCTCCTCTGGTGGGCGTTCATCTGATAACGGAAACGTAGAATCCAAAGCACCAGGTGATCGAACGAACGACGCGGCCAGGTCTGGAATACTACGCTACAAGTAGTCATTACAAAGGTGTTTCGTATCCAGATAAATTCTTACTCTGAACTCAGTAACAGCACTCATTAGAGTCTTGTTGATTCCAAGACTCTCGCTCTTCTCCAGGAGCCCTCGAGCGATCATCTCAGGGATGCCCATCTGGGATGCCTGTTTGGAATGTCCCTGCGAAGCGGGGGGAGTAAGCCTGCCCTGTGCTATAGTATTATTGTTTTGGCTTCGTCTCCGCTGGGGCGCTGGCGGCGGTGCGGGAACATCTGCTGGAATATTCAACAAGCTACGGTTTTCTAACACTAACGACGAGCCAGTCGCCGGTCTAGGTGCCATCTGTAGGGCCAGTGCCTGGCGGAGAAGTAAGTTTGTATGGTGAGGTGCATCCTCAAAGGCAGGCGATGAATATGACGATGGATAGCGCAGCAGGACAGTTAGTTGATTGCTATAATCAGCAGGTATCACTGTAATAAAGCATCTATCAGAAGTGGCTAAAGAATAAGAGCGCTGGAATGATCACGTTTATTTCGAATCCGTATAAGCATCGCAACACACACCCATTGCGCGAGCTCTAAGGTCGGATCACATGCAAATAATCCATCCCATAGCATCATCGCGTCTGTCATACTGAACTCCCGAGTGAATAGGAGCCTTAGCCATCGTCTATAGGAGGTCAAATAGTCCTAAAGTTTTGTAATTGAACAGATACTTACATCCCGTATATCTGTGGCTCGATACCGGCTGCCTGTATATGCTTCCACAAGAGGGGATCGATTTGACGTAAGTAGTTTGACTGTATTCGGTTACAGGCCTCAACGATCGGCGCAATATAAGGCTTGATTTCGAACTGGCCATCCGGAATGTTAAGATTGACGTGCGTGAGGAGCGACGGTGGTGAGAAACTCAGTGTGGTTGAATCAACTGGTGGTTCGCGCCATTCGTACCATTTGGATAGGCCGCGCATGACAGCATCAAAGAGTGCCCAGGCGTCACCAGCTATCCAAGTTCTAGAGCATATCTCCTTTACTTCAACGTCTCCTGGTTCGGAAATTCCCTCGTGTGAGAGTGAATCAAAATCCACTGCATAGTATAACGGTGCTAGGACCTCGTGCATCCCTGTGGAGGTGTTTAGCCAGCCTTATTTACAACAAGTTGTGAATCAACTACCTTGCCGGTAACCGATTGAGGGATTCATGATTGAGTACAGAAAAAGTATGTTAGTTAACTGAACTTGGACCTCTGGTTCGCGAAAGAACGCCATCTCAGGAAAACTAAGAAGTTTTCGAGTATGTCATTGGTGAATCTCCACAGAATAGTACCTACGTGCGCTCTACATCCTGCAGTATCGTCTTCCTGAGCTCCACAGATGCAAACCATGTCCTCCAAGGGTTCTAACGGTAACAGTTAACCCAACATGAAACCCAAGAAAGGTACATCATATGGACAAACCTCGTTATGCAAACTCAACGGGTTATTGGTCTCCAGATTTGTGGATTTATCCCTAGATTCTCTTTGTGATAAGGCTGGATAGCCAGGTAGAATGAAACCCTCATCGTAGCTGCCGTCAGGCGCCCTCATATGTTTATGTAGGCGTTGTACAAAGCTTTGGCGTGTCGATCTAAGAGTATTCAGAAGAGAGGTACTCGTTACTGGCAATGACGCAGGTTGTAGTGGCTCCTCCGACATCAGGAATAGCTTCAGAAGCAAACGAATAATTAGTTCGAGTGTCATTCATTCTGAAACGGAAGTAAGGACCTTCCAGGCAATACTTCGTCCAGGAACTCCCTTATGGTCGATTGCATAAGATAGGAGGCGGCCGGCTAAAGCAGAATCTCGCATCTTCGCTAAGCTCATCCCAGAGTTAAGCAGTTGTATGTAGGCATGTCTGAATCGATGAGGAGATCAATTCAAACACAGTAACTGCGCACACGGACAAACTTGATCAGAGCCTCAGAAGGTCGCGCGAGGGTTTCCTCCATAACGTTGCCCGACGTGAAAGGATAAGAAGTATGTAGCGACAGCTTTGCTTAGTACAAAGTATTTGTCATTACTGTATTGATATAACAACATATCATACATATTTACTAGTCACATACTAGAAGTACACCCTCAAAGCAGACGAAAGAACAGATTCCATTGGACAATACGGGCATTTCACGCGTCTTCAAACAAGCTTCAGCAAATGTCAACCAGAATTAACGGCGCTCTTACCCTCCAGCTTTACCCAATTTTTGTAAACTTTCCTTCGCTATAACATGCCCGCAATGCATCATCATAGGAGGATTCTGCTCAGTTGCTTGTTCCTTCGAAACGGGACATGCAAAGATGGAGTGATACCTATTTTCTGGAAGGAGAGGAATTTCAATCTATAAGGGAAATTGGTCTACAAAAAATTAGGGTGATAACAACGCAAACGTACTGGTAGCTCATCCGTCTGACTCCATTCACTTTTCCTTTCTCGCATGACCTTTCTTCCCTTCTCTATTCTGGCTAATGCACCACTGCCCCCAATATCACCGACAACCCTCAACGGCACTTGCCTACTCATGCCCAAACTGGCGCAATATTCCTTGGCAAATAATGGTGCCAGCTCAAAATGTATTGAGGGTGAGGCTAGGTCAGCATATGGCGATGTTTGAAGCTTTGATAGCGGAAGGTAAGCGATGCACCCCATGAGCCGTCTGATTTCTAGTTCGTGTTCGTCGTAAAAGGTTCTCAAATTGGCTTTAGCATAACTGAGTGCGCGTAAAGAATCGGGTGGATGGGATGAAAATAATAAGCGGATGTATTGCGACCGATGAAGGTAAAATTCAAGAGGTGACGAGCGAGAATGGAGAAACGCTCGATTCTTGTCTACCCACCTAACAGATGACACCAATGTCAGCAGCGTGCTGGTCTCGTAATGCAAAAGCGTACTTGAGAGCGGGTCCAATGTCATGGTTTCTCAAGAATTTGAGGATCCGGTGTAGTTCCACAAACTGTGACTGTAATTCAGGGGGGATGTCAATCCCTGATTCCTATGGGGTGGCATAAGTGTGCAGTAGTGTCTAGAGAATATCGGCAAACTTGTAAAAAGGTCTCAGAGGTATCAAACTGTCCTGTTCGTAGGAAATGCAGTGCAATTGTCCTTTCAAGCGCCGTCTTGGATTGGATGGACTCGAAAAGTCGTGAATAAGTGGGTAGTGGGGTTGTGAATTTCTGCACAAAGTCCGGGTTAGATTGAACAGGACACGACGACGACATGGATAGCCCGAGAAACCTTTTCCAGCGCTTTTCCAAGGCGGGAAACGGACGAATATACTTCTTTCTGTCGGTCGTCGACTTCTTTCTTCTTAGCCTCTACAGCCTGGGATATCTGACTTAAAGTCTCCGTATTAACATTACCAGACTCGGCTATGTGATATCTTGCTTCACGTAAGGATGACAATAGGGAATCCAGGGCGCTGTAGGTGGAGGGCGTCTTGCCCTTGACGGTGGTGAGTACCTCAAGTTTTGCCAGTTCCTTGAGTGGGCCTTCCATGAAGAAACCAGTCTTATTATGTAATCAGCAGAAATTTACCTCGAGCGCACATGCATCGATTCCTGACTGGCGACGAACTAGGTAACATAAAGTCAGTCTGTTATGCGCAGGATGCAGCCAAAGACGAGGCGAAAATTACAATAAATGTACTCAACACGGGGTCCTCTCATGCTGTCCAAGAGTTGGCGGTTAGCTCTCCTTCAGCTGAAGGATCTCAATTGGTATGTATTTTGCACAATCTCAGCTCACACTATTAACACAATCTCTGTTAAGCAAAGCTTGCTGCTGGCTTCTCTAATGGATTTACGTCTGCATTCCATCTTCGGAACCTTGAAAATCTCGAAGAGGTTCATCACTGGAAAGAGACTCGGTTGACC
>JABCKK010015851.1:79298-152927 GCA_018221785.1 Calocybe gangraenosa
ACTCTCTGTTCTTCCTACTCGCCTACGCTCATGGAAGGTGTCACCAAACAAGGAGACCTTTGCGTATGGCGGAGATGAGGTTGATTTGTCTATATGGGACATAGAGCAGGCCTTTTCCTCGCCCCAAGCAGTAGCGTCGGATAGCAAGAAGCGAAAACGGAACGCCTTATTCACTGGTGAAATATGGCGGGCAAAGAATGTGAGCTACCAATGACTGAGTTTCTCCCCCTTTTTCAACCTCTGATTTGGATCAATCAGGTTCAAAATGATCACCTCGGCCTCCGTCATCCAATCAGTATCACTTCTTTGGCTTATATTACGCCTACTTCACGCCACCTTGCTGTAGGGACAGAGTTCGGCAACGTACGCCGATATGATACTAGATCTGCACACAAGCCTGTATCGGACTGGAAAGTAGGAAAGGTCGGTAGTGTCAAGTCTGTACACAAGGGTGCATCTGAGCAGTGCGTCCATTGCTACGCTACATTTGTTATTTAACATCATGATATCATTAGTGAACTGTTCATCAGCGATCATGGGCACAACTTGATTGCATTGGACCTTCGGAGCGGCCAAGTTGTGTATGGGTACAAAGGTATACCCCTAGCATCATCATAGAGTCATTCTGCTTGACAGCCTACATACAGGCATCTCTGGAGCTGTCACATCCTTGGCATCTTCTGCGGCCATCTTAGCCTCGGCCGCATCGGACCGTTATGTTCGTATTCACAGTACCTTCCCACCCCCGGAACAAGTAGGTCAACGCCAAGAGCGAAAGGGTGAAGTGTTGGACAAAGTTTTCATGAAAAGTACACCAACAGTGATCATCTGGGATCGCAACACAGAACACGCTCCTATAGCTAACAATGAAGATGACATATGGGAGAGAATGGAACCTGCCGATGACGATAGCCATGATGAGGCTACAAGTAGAAAGGGCACGAAGCTTTATATTTGAGATATTTGATACAGGTAACAGGATATCAGAACATGAGAGCTTTGAAGGGATATATCACGATACAGTTGTTCGACAGCAGCCAACTGACAGAATTACTCATGAGCGATCTTGCTCTTCCAAGAGTGTGCTTTCTCGAAACCGTTTTGGGCCATTTGGTCTTCGCAGCAGGGGTTATTCAAAAGGAAGGAATGTAATAGTAAAGTGGCTTACAGTCGAGTAAAGTTTTCTGGATTTCTTCACGGGTCGTCATGACGAATGGGCCGTATTGGAAAACGGTTTGGTCAAGAGGTTCACCGGCGACCTGGTTGTTCATTCCGGTTATTGAAGCGCCCGAAACATCTAGGGGGGTCAAATGACGTACCAGAATAAATTCAGTGTCTGGTTCTGCGGTTATCGACACGCCAGTTTCGTTTTTGTTGGCGGAGAAAACGATGGTATAGAAATCTTTGTGTCGAACGCTCTCCGACCCAATGGTCAAACCCCCCTTGATAACTTGTGAAAGAGTTTGTGTCAGTAGTCGATGTTGGATAACAACCTATCTTACTGTATACAAAGGAGGTCCACTCAGGCGCTAAGTTGTCAAAGTTGAGCTGGAGCACCTGATTTAGAAATATATCACTAACGAATGTCTTGGAAGATGGTTGCTTTGTCTTTGAAGATGTAATGGAAGTACCAGCAGCCGCCAAGCGGACGAACAGGTGACTCGACACCGTGGCTGATGCCACTGACGACTCTGACCTTGACGGGACCTTCGGGGCCTTGGGGGAACGCTTCGGGTATCCTACAAGGATTCTATTAAGCAAGGCATCAAATTGTATGGAGATTGCATACTGTTCCGGGCCGAACTCCTGATACGTTGGGTCCTAAGATGTGTCTGTTAAAAAAAAAGAAAATCACTTGACGTCAACTGTGATTGCGTACCGCCATCTTGAACTACATGAACGAGGTCAGAAGATGATGAGCTTCCCGAACCCCAAAATCAAAAACCTACTTTCTTTGGCAAGTCGATCCAGAGTTGCAGACCACGAGGCTGTGGTCCTCCTTCCTTGTGAACTGGCATCTCAGCGTGAAGGATGCCTTTCCCTGCACACATCCACTGAACACCGCCAGCCTCTGGTGATGGTTCATATGGTCAACTGGGGGTAGAGACCATAAGGCTCACCAACTGTGCCTCTATGTCCAGCAGAGTCTTCGTGTCTGAGTTGTCTACATCATTGACGTCTGGTTAGTTCAACTCATGAAAGGCCAAACAAGAAGAGTCTATTACCCTTCAAGCATGTACGTCACTGTTGCTTGTCCACGATGCGGGTGATCAGGGAAGCCCTATGAGGTCACTTGTTGATATGCAACATAGATGCACGACTTGAACTAGATGCTTACTGCGCCCTTGGTGACTTGACTGTATTCGAGCATGAGGAAAGGAGTTAGGTTGTTAAGACCTGCGGCTCCGATGCTCCTTCGAACCATGACACCGTCTCCCTATGAACTATAAGCAAGAGAAAGAAAGGAGACAACGATGGGTATGTATATTTACATTAGATGTTTCGACGGCGAGTACTTTCTTTGCGGTAGAGCGTGAAACGGCAGCCATAGTGTAGTTTCGAGTGAAGTTTTGGGTAAACTGTCTCCTGTCGCGGGGTGAGGATGAGAATATAGCGAGAACCGTTATAACAACGAACGCAAGAGCAGCGGTTCTAAACATAGACATATATAGATGAGCAGATGCCTCGGCTATCGGGCATAGAGGAGCTTTGCTTTATAAACAAAGACTTCGTCAGATGTGTAAGCCAATGGGGATCCATAGTCAAGTGACCGAGGAGATGAGTAAAAGACGGAGATTGTTTGTTTGCTCCCGAACCCTAATATAGACATGTACATACTTAGGTCTACAAAGAATCCCAAAGCTTACGTAGAGTACTCCTCGGCCCAAGAGCGGCTTGCACTTCCAGAAACTTCTCCTCCTCTTCATCAATTTGGCGCATGCCAGTCACAAGATCAACTTCTTGTAGAGGAATCACCTTCGTCTTGTAAACAATCTTGTAGCCCAACCAGAGCACAAAGAAGACAGGAATTATGATGTAACTCCTACACTATCCCGTAAAGACCAGTTTTAGACGTATCAATCGACGTTTACTCACGTGACAAACGTATCCGTCTTGAAAGGGATGAAGGTGTCGAAGCCTTTGAAGAGTGTTATAATACCAGTCGCGATCAGTGCAAACCAACTGCCCCATGGCTGAAAGGGTGCCTTGTAGGGTAGACTTTCACGTGACACTCCATGCGTCCTAAGTGCTTTCATGAATCGGCTGCATCATCATTACAAAGTGGGTGTCAGCGAACGAACAGACGAAAAAAATGTAGAGCATCATACATATGGGAATAGGCTATACACATCCACGTCAGAGCCCCAGCGGTGGATACCAGATTAACGAACCACGTGAACACTAGTGGGGCTTTTAGCAGATGACCTAGGCTACTTAGGTTCGATAGCTTACCTTTAGCACTCGAAGAACTAACGTTAAGATACACAAGCGCACAAAATGCAGTGCAGAGAATCAAGGCTGGATAGGGAACACCCATGCGATTGACTATTTTGAAGACCCGGGGCGCCTTTCCCTCCACAGCCAAACCATACAGAGTCCGTGAGCCGATGTAGAGGTCAGAATTTGCTGCACTCATGACGAAGATGAGAATGGCTGCATTAATAACATGATTTAAGACCTTTATTCCAACCTAACATCGTATAATCAATAGAATCTTTCAGGAATCACTGCTGAGTATAGTTACCAGGGTTGTCGCAACAACAAACGGACTCGCCGCTGCCCCGGCCTTTGACTTGGTTGCTACAAAGAGGGAGTCGTCTGTGCTGGGGACGATGAGCCCGATGACGAATACTCCGCCAACATAGAAAACCAGGATACGGAAAAAGGTCCTCCTGATGGCTATAGGGATATTTTTTCGCGGGTTCTCGGCCTGAGCAGACTCTCAGCAAACCAAAGGATGACTGAACGAGGAAGATATATTGGTACCTCCCCAACTGTGACACCAATCAGCTCGGTTCCGATGTATGCGAAGAGAGCATTCGTCAAAGTAGCCCAGAAGCCTAGGAAGATTGCCAGATGCGTGTCATGAACTTGGTCTTTCAAATATGATCCCATGGGACCATTGGGAGCCCTCCAGTAGCGGAAGCCAATGCGATCGTGTTGAGGGTTCCCACCTTAAAGAGCGACTGAAGGTATGAGCGCATTGGTTGAAGCAAGTATTGTATCTCACGTACCGAGGTCAATAATGATACCCATTAGCAAGAGCCCAATGAGGGAAATGACTAATCAGGCGTAAGATTAGTTTTAGATATGCACAAGTGAGGGGCACCTTTGATACTGGAGAACCAAAACTCCAGCTCGCCAAAAACACGTACACCCAGAAGGTTTACAACAAAAACTGGGTTCCGTCAGCTAAAGGCCTATAGAAATGTATCATTTACATACTAAAAACAATGAAGATTGCTGGAAAAGCAAGTGACTTAGACATTTCCTGGTGCGAAAGGAGATAAACATACCCATCCATATTCCAATGTGGACTTTCTGGGTCCAGTATTGGATAACAACTCCAGCCGCATTAATATTATTTGGGGTAACGATCAGCTAATGCATCAAATGCATTCAGCTAGTGCTCCCAGCGGGAAAAAAAAAGCACACTGACATATTTAATCAAGTAGTTCCATCCGAGTGCAAAACCCAACGCTGGATCAACAAATCTTGTAGCGTAACCAGCAAAGCCCTTTTTATGCGGCAAGAAGGACGCCATTTCACCCAAACCCACCATTACGAGGTAACATACAAATCCCACAAAGGAGTAACCAAGAAAAAGACCTAATATCATGATCAACAACTGACACGAGCAAAATAGACTATAGACATACCAAGCGGCCCTCCTCGCCTGAGTGCAGTCCCAGAACCGATAACAAGACCCGTGCCCACGGCTCCACCGAGCTGTGTTCATGAGGGGGTGGCATTCATTCAGTGGACAAAGCACATACCGCTATCATGGATATCTGGCGGGCTTTGAGCCCCCGATGAAGACTATCATTGATTGGAGGTTCAAGGAGGGTTTCGTCGCGGTATACATTGGAGATTTCACTATCTGACCGCTCGTCCTTGACCCTTTTTTCGTCTGAATAGTCCATGAAGGTCGTCGTGGAAGAGGTCGACCGGGGTTTGTGTGCTTCTTAAATCGACTCCTCGATATTTAGCCTGATCGGCCATGAAGCGGATCTAAGCATCAGCCAAGAGGAGCGGTTGGGTATCACCACATGGCCGTTCTCAGTTTAGCGGCCGGGTTGGTCGGGAACTCTGCAGAGCCTTGCACCCCATGCCAGGCACCTATGGTTTAGCGGCCTCAACACTGTCGCTTAATGACAGACACTCGCAGGGGTGTAATAAGCGTGCAAGATGGCAATCAAATCTGGTTAAATTGTATGTAGGAGTCGACCATCAGGAAATCGGTCTTCTTGGCAGAAAAAGATAAGAGGAGGTTGTATGGAACATTGTTAGTGGAAGTACAAGGGGCTCCATCTATTATTTTTTTCCGGAGAAATGTATAGGCCTGTTCTACTGCTCCAGGTTCCACTTAGGACGGACGAAGCTCCAAAGCTGCGCCCAAACTGTCACGGTCATCATACTATCAGATTCAGGTTCCCGTGGATTGGGATAAATCATCGGATTTATGATGCCACGGTCCACCGCCGTGACTATCAGACTACATTAACTATATCAAGCGACAAACCCCAACCATTCTTAGCCTTTATGATACAGAGGTATATTGATATGACAAGACGAATTCCCATTATACTAGTGTTAAGTAGTTACAATTTGTGTTTGATTTCCTTTCGAGCAATCTTCGTAAACCGCTCCATAGGGATCCCGCTAGCAAACCTTGCTGCTTGAGCTGCTCCTCATGATATTGAGTAGAGTGGAAAAAAATAGGCTACCCTGGGCGTACCATAGCTTTCTCTCAGGTTTATAGCATCAGGGTCATTCTTGTCTTTGAGACTGGCTCGGAGAAGTCTTCTGACCTCTAGTAGTGCAACTGGGTCCAAACCATCCAGCTCTTCCAGCAGTAACTTTCGGACTTCAGTATGAAATGAATCTACAGGTTGCATTGGAAAAATCCGACTAGAAACCGCCGCTCTAGCTCATGTTTTACGCTAGCAATAAAAACACGTACTTGACGAAACCAGATTCCAAAAGTTCTTGAGCATCCTTTTTCTTACCCCATAATAACATCTCGTGCGCTTTAGCGAATCCCACTGGAATGCTAGTGTAAGAAACCAGGTCAAAACAATGAAAACGTGTGTGTCTACTTTTATTTATAAAGCCAGCGCTAGAACCACCTTCCGCGACGATACCTGAGTTGCGCATGTTAAGTTAGACAGTTGTGTAATGAGATGGATGAGACATTTCACCAAGAAAAGTGAACGGTACGGCGAACCAGACGTTGGGCATGCAGTAGATAAAGTCAAAATGGCCAAGAAATGCTAAGTTAGAATCGTAGGTAAGTTTGCATCGGGCTTATACTTGAACATCGCACCCGCCGCAATTCCTGAAATGTTGCTTGCCGTTCAATAGCGCATCACAAATGTAGCAGAGAAATTCTACCCATCACTGGTCCATTCAGCGCAGCAACGAGAATCTTCGTGTGAGACGATAGCTGCATTTTGAGCCAGAAATCAAGTTTAGTACACGTATGATACTGCTGTGCATTTTACGGCATGTCCACAGTCCGTAGTCGTGTGCGCCACGTTTGACAAGAAGGCCTGGCGGGCACCAGATGGGTTTGAAGGTTGCCTACTTTTGACATCTGTGCCGCTAGTGATGTAGTATCAGATACTGAAACAAAACTTCTACCGTGGGCTTACGCGCAAAACCACCGTCCGTGCGCTTTCAGGCCATCAGAGGTGTAATAGATACATCAAGTTCAACAGGCCACTTGCCACGCCAGACAGTCACAAGGACGTCTTGTCTTTTGTCGACCTCTCTTAAGGCTGTGGCCAGGTCATTGTAATCTGCAGCAACTCTTACCGATTCCTCCACTGTTATGTTCATCACAAGGTCTTACCTTCTGTTGTGAGAGCGTTAAGTGTCCTAGGCCGATTCAGAGTAATATTGGCAATTCCTTCGGAGATTTCAACGGTTAGTTTGCTCATGGATTCGTGTCAAGGTGGATACGGAAACTGAAGGAGGTACGGTTAGAGTAAAGACCGGCTTCGGCTACCTTGGTAACCTCATTTTGTGAACTAGTCACATGGGAGCAAATACCCCACGAACACATATTACGGATTCAAACTATTTCAACAAGTCATGACCAAGTATCTAGTAGTCGCTTTATCGCCTTTTCTAACATCTCCTCATTTTGAGACGTAAGGAGGCTTTCTAAAACTGGTCTCACAGCCACTTTGACCTTTTCGAGTTCCTCTCCCGAAGTGTGCTTGCCGAGCTGTATGAAAAATGAGCATACATTCACCCGTATTTCAACGGGAAAGTTGGCAGGATTATCGACGTTCTTCAGTATGAAGTTGAGCATATCGAGAGGATGGCGGGGTATATTGAAATGTGGGCGAGCAGGTGGTGTAGTGGAAACCGGTGAAGCGGCATCACTCGCTGTTGTTGGCGGCGATGTAAGGTCCGTCGGGGGTAGTGGTTCTAAGCTCAATGGGGTCAACAAAGCATCCAAGACTAACGATCCTGTTTGAACGAATGAGTAGGGAGGCATAACTTGACAGGGTAGCGCGGACATACCACCCTCTTTCTGGGTGCTCAACAGGCTCAAAGCAACAATACCTTCATTGACTAGTAAAGGATATTTTCCACTGCGTCCAACGAGGTTAGCCAGTATAGAAGCGCATTCAGGAGTGAGAACTACGCGGATGGCGGCATTCCTCTTCCGCTGTTTTTCGAGGATGTCGTCCTTATTCACTAGTCCCGTTGCAACGGGGGAGGATTGCGAGTCGACACCGGAGGTGGTAGGAATATTGTTGGACCATAGAGATTTCACGACATTTACGAGTACACGACTGCCTTCACTTTTAATTGGTACGGAATCTGTCCTTCTGACAAGAGCAAGGACTTGTGCAAGACCTGTGGGAGAGGCCGGGGATCGACTCGAGGGCAAAACTAGGGCGTAAGTATGTTCGACTGATTTTCACGCTTTAGTAAGCATAAGACGAGATGAAGGCCAGATAGCTACCATGAGCACTACACATGTGTTTTACCACTCCAATAGCACTCAATTGAACGACGTCCGCCATAGCATCAGCTTTCTCGTCCCAAACACCACAACTGGCAACACGTCGAACTACCCCGGCTTTTCCCAGTGCAGTGTGAATAGTATGGGCATGAGCGGGAGCCTGGGCGATGTGTTTTAAAAGTCCTAAGACGCCGTGCTTGACCTTCATGTCTACCGAGGGAGATAAAAGGTGGTCTGACGCAAGGATGGGAGCTAGAGAGTAGGGGGGGGAGACGAGCAACGTCGAACTCTTCTCTAAGGTCCATCATAATGAGCTGAAGCTCAGCTCCTCATAGTAAACTACCTACCTCGTCTTGCAAGATTTCCAAGTGCAAGTGATGCACAAATAACCATGTCCTCTCTGCCAAATATGGTGTCAGCACTGACCGCATGATCAGTGGTCGTTACAACCATGTCATGGACATATCGTTTCAGCCAATCTACCATTCGGTAGACAAAATCTCCTCCAGGCTTTTCCGGCTCCGAGTCGTCCCAGAGAACATCCTCATTGCTCTCTTCGCCAGCAACTTCAACCACAGCTTTCACAAGTGCGGCTTTGCATATATTGAACGCCTTTTCTTTACGCTTTCTCTCCGTCTCGTCGAAGGCGGTGGAATTCCAAGAATTCGGATAAGTACCATGTTCAATGAAGTCAAGTATTATGGATAGACAAGGCACACCGCCATGCTCGGCTGGAAAATGCAGCCCACGAGCAAGTGAAAGCCGTATATCTTCCACATCAAGAGCGAGAGATTCGATTAGGGTACACGACTCTTCCAGGTCCTCGAAATCAACATTAAGGAGATTACCGGTAGAGTTTGACTCGGGGTTCGATAGGAGTGCAGAAGAGGAGGAAGACTCAGGCAAAAAAGCCAGAAGTGGCGAAACCAGCAGAGGCAGGAAATCAGGGGTAAATATTTGGAGAGCTATATCGCTTTAGCGCGGGGATATAAGCAAAGTCTCTTTTGCTCACTTTCATCCTTTACGTCTTTGAGCTCCGAAATGGTCCTCCATACCCAGTTGGAGATCCCGCTGCGTATTGCCCATTCTTCCTCGAGATCGGCCTCCACAGTATGGTTGTTGACTAAGGTGCTTAACCAATGGCCTGTTGGGTATATTGCTTTCGACAGCCTCACTATAGTTATGGGGGCTTCGAGAGAGATCAGTCGAAACTGTACAGGTTCTGAAGGTGCAAGTTGGGACGATGGAGGCTACCAATATAGAAGGATCCTCACCATATCCAATACTCGCGTTTAGAAGCGTTCCAACGGAGTTTCTGATGATTTTGAGGTGTATGATGGAGAGGTCAAGGGGTTTGGTATGCGGAGGTGGCGTTATAAGTTCTGCATAGCCCTCCAATAGGGAGACAATGGCTTGGGGTAAACCAGCATCTAGCAAGCGTCCACGATTATCGTCTGCATAACATTAGGTCTCCATGTTGTGTGATACAAAAAAACGGTATTACCATGATCCATGCAGAAGTTAGCAGCCACCCGTAGGATTTCGAAAATCACGGACGCGTATCTGTCGTCCGGAACTGCAGATTCATGTAGCGCAAGAGTGAAGAAAGAGGTCAGAGTGTGTGGAAGACCTGTTCCTCCAAGCAGTGAGTGGTAGTCAACTAGTATGGGGGCGTTAGGCGCAGGACTGATACAGAAGTCGATAGGTTGATACCTCTGCCATTACGAGAGCGTAGGGAGTTTGCTAGAGAATTAAGGAGAGATTCTGCCTCATTCCAATACATCTCCGAGTCAGAAACGCGAGTTTCATCAAGGAGAGTGGACAAGCGCCGTTCCAAGGCGGTAGGGTCCATGTCTGGGTTGCCCATTTTGTGACAAGAGTGGTCAATACAAATAGTTTGAGATGAAATCGTGCTGATGTTTGCTCAGCTAGCGTAGAGAGAGAATACACGGGTGGCAGTTGCGCAGTTGACTGTTGAAAGCAAACTTGGGGAGGGAGTCATGCCTTATCTCAATTAATTGATCAGTGGCTATGTATACCCCACTACCATACAATGACCGGTACAAAGAGAAATAAGCTCAAAAAAGTCCTTTCCCCATCCCAAGAACCACCAAATCCTGGTGTAGATGATGAGCTACTTGATGATCTATTCGCGCAGCTCGATTCTCGAGATCCGACTGTGCAGGCAGAGTCTGCTGCAGTCATCAGCGAGGTCGCCGTTAATCAAACTTCGCCTTCCAAACAGGATGCAAAAAGTCGTTTCAAACTACGCAAAGTATGTTCATAACTGACTCCTGACATGGGTAGTTTGTCTACGTGATAATGTTGTATAATTAGGCACGCAAGGCCGCTGCCCTTGAGCAGACTTATACTGTTTCTGATCCCGAGGCAGAAGCTAGGCTCAAGCAAGAGGCAGCGAATGAAGAAATGGACATCGAAAAAGTTTGTCAGGAAGAAAAGCTGCAAATCCATGAAGTGTGTCATATATCTATAGCATGCCCATAGTACTCACGTCCCTCAGGTTAATCCTGATGGTCATTGTCTTTACTCTGCGGTTGCTGACCAGCTCGCACTCCTCGGGATACTCCCAGCATCCGAAGCAAATTATGCCAACGTTCGCAGGGTCACGGCACAATATATACTGACCCACCCAGACGACTTCGTGCCGTTTCTCGCACCGACAACGGAGGATCCTACCGACTCAGGGACTATGACGCCAGAGGGGCTTGAGCGATATTGCGCAACTATATGTAACACAGCAGAATGGGGCGGAGAACCTGAAATAATGGCGATGAGCCGGGCGTATGGAGTATCCATACATGTTGTTCAAGCTGGTCACCCCTCTGTCGTTGTACATGACCCTGGGGTCCCTTATGCTACAAGTGACAATAAACGGACCGTGCGCATCAGTTACCACCGGAGAATGTATGGTCTGGGAGAGGTCGGTGTGCTTTTCTTAGCTCTAGCATGTTGATTATGACGCTTCTTTCCAGCACTACAACTCTTTGCGGCCAAAGAGCAGGATGCAAGCCCTGCTTTCAGTTTAAACCCACCAAATGTACCTATTGTTATTCAGAAACTGAGTTGGGTGGCTAAAATAGTAAATCGTCCAAATCTCCGTGTCCACGGGCTTGTTGGGTTCCTGTCCCCATAGGACGTGGCTCATCTTGTAAGTAATTACCGAATGCGCCTTCTAAGTTGGAATATGGATCAGCTGCTGCTGGAGGTCCATCGTCGTCGTCTTCGGCGTCAGAATTTGGGGAAACAGAATCTTGCACAAGAGTGAGTGTTGGTGTCTGGGGTGCTGGCTTGGTCGTGGTAGGTGCATCGTTCGAGCTAAGGGCTCCATGGGATTCAGGTCTTTGTGGCTTTGATAGTTCTGGACCAGGGACATTGATCTTGATGGGGGGAAGTTGCGTGCGAGGTAGGGGCACCAATGCTGCTCGAGAATGAGGGTTTAAGGCTGGACTATCTACCAATGCCTTCCCAGTCGCGTTACGGATGAAAGTCTAGAATGTTCTCTTCAATTTGCGAATTGACAAGACATGATGATGATAGGTACCTCCGGATTTTTGTGATAGATACTACCCAGAGTTCCAGTATGTAGAAGAAGCTGATCTAGAGCTCCTCTATCCATACGATCGGCATCTGTAGTGATGGCAGGCTTCTCTGCAAGAACAATCTCGCCAGCTACGGCCGGATTGACCGCTAGCATCCGCCAGTACATGAATCCTCGGTCACGTAGGTCTGGATTATCAATGTCTTCAGTGGTCCACTTAAGTACCTTATGCACGAGCTCTTTCGCTGTGTCTGATTTTGACTTGTAGATGAAGAGTTTAACAGTGGCTGTCAATAGAGCGAGTTGTACCTGTCAACATTGTGGTCGTGAATGCGGCTGTTATTCTCACAGCACCATGCTCACCTCCACGCTTTCATCCAAGAATGTGTAAACAAGGTCATCGAGGAGCTCGTCCGCGTTATCAATTTTATCGGAGAATTGTCCCAAAATCCAGACCATAGCGGCTTTAGATTCAGGCTCATCTAGAAGATCCAGATTTTCGCAAAGTTTTGGGATAATCCCTTCATATTTCCCGGGGTAACGTCTAAAGATGTCTTTGATGACGATCACAGCTTCTTGAACGACATAAAATACTTTCGCGTCTATAAGGCTGAGTAAGGCCTGTATGCAATTGTCTGCTGCTGCTTCAACTTTGATAGCCAGCCGGCCAATGGAGCGAACGGCTTTGCGGACAAAATCGATGTCAACTTCGGAGGCATACCTAACGCTGGCAGTCAGTAGTGTTTCAAATCTAGATGAAGATATTCACTCCTGAAGTTCAGCCAAGACCTCGTTGGCATTTTCTGCACGCGCAAGACGATACATAATCTCGAGCTTTGCAAGTTTGACATAGATTGGGTCGTTGTACTTGCAGAAGAAGACCTTGACATCGTTCTTGAGAACAGCTGGGCGCCGTTGAATAATAAGTAGGATGTTCCGCAGAGCAACGTATTGCACTTCGGGGCCTGATGAGAGGAGTGTGACTAGTGAAGACACGTCTATCAGCCTCAGGGATAACAGGCACAACTATATGCATCTACCCAGGGGTGGTCCCATTTTTTTGCAGCAGTAGTCTACTAGTTTCCTGTTTTCCATATAGTTCATGAGGTATAGAAGGGCTTTGATAGTGGTCAGGACAACTGCAGAGTTGGCATGCTGAAGTTGGACAACAATTCTTTCCGCCATAATTTCCGCATCGGCATGCCTCTCTGGTACATAACGCAGTAAGGAGTCAAGGATATAGATCTGGCCCCACCTGAGAATGGCTTTGAGCAAGCGATTAGGATATGAGCGTTATTATCACCAACTCGGAGCTTTCCCCAAGCGCCGTCAGTAGTTTGTTGGCGGTAGCAAGGTTAAGCTTAAAGATAACGCCGTCCTGGCGGTCGCCTATTTCGGACAGGGCTGCCACGGCATTAGCCACCACTGTTGCATTACTATCCAACATAAGGTCCCGAAGCATTTCGACAAATCCACCCTTTTCGGCTCTCCGGGGGTCATTGGTATAGAGCTTAGCGACACAAATAGCTGCTGTTTTACGAACATATGGATCGCGATCCTTCAGACAATGCCGCAGAGGTTCAAGCAATGTGTCTGTGACTACGGGTATCGGAATATATGACATTGTACGGATTGCGAGAGCACGGATGAGGGGGTTTCGATCATTGCAGTCCTGTTAGGGCTTTAGAAACCACAAAAAATTCTCTTGCCAGCCTTCGTCATCGCTTACCTGAAGGAAACTGGGTATGACTAGATGTATCTGGTCGGGCTTGGATCTACCATAGCTTACTAGGAAGAGGTAAACCACTGCGTAATATTTGAGCTTGATAGAATGAGACAACCAAACCATCACTCACTCTTTTTTATTTCCAGTAATGGAGTTCCTAGGCATTGAATCACATCGGTGAACAAGGCTGACACTCAATACGAAAGAGCATCAACAATTACTCGGGCATCCATAGACTATAGGTACCGACTGTCATTTCCCATCGTGATATTTGCAACGACTTTCTTGAGTGCTATCTTGCGTTTTAGGAACTTCTTGTCCTTCGTTTCAGCAGCCTGTAATTCCGCACGGAGTTCCTAAAGAAAGTCGTCAATTCCCTCCGTCGAATGAAAAAAACTAGGGATGAGATCGACGATATTTTTGGTTTCTAATTATATGCTGTCTCATGGATTTACTTGACAATTCGAGCCTTCGAAGAACATTCAGTCCGAGACAGTGTCTGGGTTTCCATTTAGCACCCAGATAGCAAGGAGGGTGTATATTTATCCTTGAGTGCCAGAAAAAAAAATAGGGTAAAGTAGATGCCAGCAAAATCAAATGGGTAGTAAAAAGTCCGACATGCATGAGCAATCCAATCCAAACGCGGTATATGATTGATATTCTAAGAAAAATTCGCCGTTGCTACCAAGAAAACATGCGCATGGTGTCTGGTGGTGTCACTTTTGTTTCCAGCCACTCACACCTTATAGAACGAAGAAGGTTGCCACGACAACAAAGAGAGCGACGAAACCGCGTGGTGATGGTAGCGAACTTGCACCATTGCCTTGGGTCTGACTCTCGGTCTCACCGGTCGGCGCTGGAGCTTGGCTGGCTGTAGAAGAAGGCGAGGAGGTGGCAGATGTACCAACTGCAGCGACTGCGGCATTGTTGAGAGCAGCGCTGACATCCTGTGGAATCATAAGTGGAGTTGAGCCAGCACCGCTAAGATCAATGGAGCCGTCTTCCTTTAGGACTTCTGTATTTGCTGCGAGGAAGTTACGGGTGAAAAGAACATTCTCAGCAACAGAAGCGTGTGCCCAGCCAGGAATGGCGGCAAGATCGAAGTTACCACCCCATTTGGAAGCCGGAAGGTTATTGGCGGTCTGTTTGGTGGTGTAGGACGCGTAAGCCGCGATATCAGGATTCTAAAAGGGTAAGCGTTAAGGATGACCAGTCGTTTTGTAAGTTTACATACGCTGCCGCCGAGAGTCTGCATCATAGCAGAAAGGGAGTCGGGAGAACCAAAGGAACTCGCGGGGTTGCTGGGGATGGAGGTTTAGCCTATTTTAGTAGAGATGTCTGAAATTGCATACATGACGCCAAACATGCCTTGCTTGCAATGATTGGGGACGGCGCAATGGAAGAATACAGGGTTGGTATCATTAACAACTTGAGTGACTGGATAGTCGAAAGGGTCAGACACATGGGACAGTGTATAGTAGATGGTATTTGCTCACAGACAAAGTCCTTATTTTGTGCACCAGAGGCAAAGAGAGCGTCTTTGGTATTGTTGCAAGGCTCAAGGGCAGATGACTTGGTGACAGTGTGGTTGTTGGCACCCCACATGAACTTGATGGTGTCACCGACGGAAGCATTTACGGCAAATGGAACATAGCGCAAGACACCCTGAGAAGGGGCGACGATGATGGTATGTGTGGCGCCGTTACCTGAGCTACCTGAGCTACCGCTGGTAACAGTAGGGACGTAGGCGGCAGCGGGTGCACCAAATTTGGCAAGGCATTCTTATAGGGTGTGAACACGTGAGAAGTTTAGAATTTGGAGATGGTACGTACGAGAGACACAGTCGTCGTAGCCGGATCCCCAGTTAGATTGCCCAGAGCCATAGATAGGTGTCGAGTAGGCAGACCACGCTGCAGAGGTCGACGTTACCACAGCTTCAGAACTCCATTGGTTTGCACTGCTAGCAGCACCATAGGCTCCACCATATGCACCGGCCCCATAGTTGCCAGCAGCAGCAGCCGTGGCTTGTACCTTTTGAGCAGCTCCTGTTTCGCTCGCAAGTTGTCTATTAGATTTTTTTGTTAGGCAACAATCAGAACAAGTTCAGCAAGAGGGGCCCACGAGGAAAGTTCAACGCTGTCCGTGATAGGGACGCCATCAGGCGCAGAAACACCCACTTCTGCGCCAACTGCGCTATCCTGTGGGCGGGGTAGGCCGGAAACGAGGCCGGAAAGAAGGGCGGCGCCAATAAGTGGGGCAATGAAATGCATTTCTTAGAATATAACGAAAAAAAGGGAAACCGTAGAGGTGTGGATGTCGTTGGACTAAAAACTAATGAAACCTCCCTGGAGGGCTTGCTGAATATCTCTTTCAAAGAGGATGTGATCTAGAAGGCATTAGATGTAGCAGGACAAGTAGTTCAGCTCTGTCACCTCGAACGAAGATTGGGCTAGCCGAAGATCAACTCGACTCGAATGAGAGAGTGAAAGAACGAAAGGGAACGAAAGGGAACGAAGGGAGCGAAGGAAAGAAGGAAAGCAAAAGAAACAGAGAGATGGGGGAAAGATGACAGGAAGAAGTATTTATTGCCAGTTCATTGTGGAGATCAGCAGCCATGGAAACAGGATGATCAGAAGGGATACGGTATATTCCATAACCAAGGCAAAGCAAAGCAAGGTAGCGACTTGGTTGCAATATAATAAATCATTTTCGGTGCGTATTCGTGTGCTTGGAGGTGGTTAGCTTGACAATGCAGCCCAATACCACTATAGCTATAGCTTTCCATGTAAAGTACAAAAGTTCCACATACATACTAATAATACATATATACGTACATACACTCACTCCCGTCATTTCGGTCCCATCTATCTGTCATCCTCTAACCCATCATGATCATTAATCTCGCCACATCACACCCGTCGAGGCCCAGATGGCAGGCCTACTCGTGGTCTTGGAGTAATCCCCTGGCTTTTGACATCAGGCTGATTGTCGCTTGTTGTCTCTTCTGCAGAGGTGCGCATTGATGCCGAGCCTGTTGCATTGCGTTTGGCATCACGAAGTGCCTTGAGTCTGTCCGTTGCTTTAGATGGGATGGCGTCGCCATTGTAGGTTCGTTGTGGCAGTCGGGCAGTGGGGGTTTCGGGTCTATAGGCATCATAGATATCACGAAGTCCGCGAGATTTATGCATCGCATTGGCAGACTGAGGCCGCTCCTGAGGCCCATCATCGGAGCCATGACTGGGTGATAGGCTGAAACTGACTGGTCTTCGACGTTCACCCTCGTCGAAAAGCCATGTTGGAAGGTCACCAGGGTGGCGGGCTTTCGCTAGATGATAGGCTTTCATAGCGCGAGTAAGACGTGACTCTTCGCCAGGTGGCGTTTCTAGTTGGGTTAGCGTTTTAGTGTGCATTGCTATTGGGTGCTCGCAAATGTATTACCTTCGCCTGCAAAAGTAGTAACATGAGATGCCCAAGCTTTGCCAACGCTTACTGTCAAGTTACTCGCTACGGTCGCTACACGGTTCCATATAGCGTAGCCGTCTCCTGTACCGGGCGCCTCTTCGCTACCTGGGTGCATGGGTGGTTTGCAAAACCAGATGATAAATGTCGAAACAGTTACCTTGAGATGCATATGACCTCTCTCCAGGTAGCCGTTTTTGACGCAACGACTTAGTTGTGTTATCGGGTTGTGGGCCCTTGAAGTCCTCCTCCACGCTTGTCCGCGAAGATGTATAACCACCACCCATTTTCATTCGGTCAAGTAGAGACGATGCCACTGAGGAAGTTGATTCATCAGATCTATGCGATGAAGATGCTTGGGGGCGTTTGTCATATTCGTGCCTCTGGCGACGAGATACTGGGAGGGGAGGGGTGCGGGAGCGTTCGGCTTGTTTGCCTGGGCGTGATGACGATCGAGAGCGCGGCTCACGACGTTGACGAGTAGTCGACCGATGTCCATCACCTTCTTCCCTAGAACGAGGTTGTGGGTTACTGGGGAGGCCTCTGGGGCCAAGACGGGGGTTACTGGGTAACATATATGAATGATAAAGAGAATGATAAAGATTACAGATCCAGCCTGACAGAAGTGACAGTAGTGGGAACACACAGGGCCTGTTCAACGAACGTTCACTGAGCGCAGGTGACAAGCAGCGTCAGTTGGGCGGCGTGGGCGTTGACGCTCATGAAGGCAGAGGTCGGATTTCGGAACCCGGTCCCTCCATGTTATCTCGCACCGCGTATAGAACATTTAATCCCCATATTCACCTTGGTGGTTACGTTCGGCCGTTGGCGACTGCTGCTGCTGAGAAAGATAAATACAAAGTTCTTGTAGTCGGAGGAGGTATGTTCGTCTATGATGTCTTGAACTGTACCCTTATTTTTTTTTGCAGGGAGTGCTGGGCTCTCAGTTGCCCACCAAATATACAAACGCTTCAAAGCAGCAGGAAAACGTCTAAAAAGAGGGGACATAGCAGTCATAGATGGCGCAGATCATCATTATTATCAGGTACGCCCTGTGCTTCATAACCTGGCCCCTCCTTCAAACTTATAATTTGTTAGCCTGGATGGTGAGTCAACAAAGTCAGAACAGTTCCCGTTTGATTACCTCGCTGTTGTCTTTGCAGGACCCTAGTGGGTGCAGGACTCCGACCCAAAACTGATTTTCGGCAGCCTCTTGAGCCACTCATTCCGAAGCATATCGCCCACGTTCCGGAGCATGTCAAATCATTTTCGCCAAAAACATCATCCTTAACCACAATCTCTGGCCGTGCCTTGACTTACGACGTTCTCGTAGTTGCCGCCGGTTTGCAAATCAACTGGGACGGTATCCAAGGTCTTTCTAAAGCGCTTGGGGATCCAATCTCAGGAGTTTCTTCCATATATTCGTATGAAACATGTGATAAAGTTTGGGACGACATTGAAGGGCTCCGTTCCGGTAAGGCTATCTTCACACAACCTGTCGGAATTATCAAATGCGCTGGTGGTAAGCACACAGGGCACCATATTTTTTATTTATTTAAAGGTAATTCAAGTTTTGCAGCTCCTCAAAAGATTATGTGGATGGCTTGGGATCGGTATCGCCGGACCGAACGCCGTGACAATATTCAACTTGACTTTTACAGTGGCATGCCGACTATGTTCAGTGTCAAAAAATATTCCGATGCGCTTGACACCCTTCGGGTCGAACGAGGTGTCGGGGGTCATTTTCAGCATAATCTGATTGCGATTGACTCTGTGAACCACAAGGCCACTTTCCAAAAGGCTGACACTTCGACTGTTGAGACCGATTACACTGTTCTGCATGTCACACCCCCGATGGGACCTCTCGACGTGTTCAAAGGATCACCTATTGCCGACGGCGCCGGTTGGGTTGATGTTAACAAGTCCACCTTGAGACACAACAACCCCGAATACAATAACATTTTCTCCATAGGAGATTGTTCATCGCTACCAACATCTAAAACCGCAGCAGCCATCACTGCCCAGGCCCCAGTACTCACTGAAAATCTGTTCTCTGTCATGGAGACGGGTAATGTCAGCGGTGCCACTTATGACGGATATACTAGCTGTCCCGTAAGTACTTAGGCTCCAGAGCTCAGTTGATGTGACCACTCATATCTCAATTACAAGCTGTTGACCGGGTATGGCGAGCTTATGCTAGCCGAGTTTAAATATGGTTTAGAGCCGAAAGAGTCCTTTGGAAGAATTTTCAATCAAGCTAAGAGCAACAGGTGAGTGAACGAGGACGTTCAGAACGCACTTCCTGCCTCATGAAGACCATCCTAGGTTGTTCTATCACTTGAAGAAGGTATTTAAATCGACATTACACATCATAATAATGGTTGACCCAAACTCAGGACTTGTTCCCATCTGCTTACTGGAATTTGATGGTGAACAAATGTTTTTACTCTTTCGAATATTTATCAAATTTATACCTATGGGACAGGTCAAGGGGAAATGGTTCGGTACATCAGGTCTAGTCCGGCCTAAATTATAGTGTACAATATATATATACTTACTACGTGTTTGCTGTGTTGCTGGCACGTGCTCGTCTCGTGTTGAACACCTTGTTTACTTCAATACTCATCTTTCCTTGATTGCGCCTGAGGATAGTCAAGATAACTTGCTACCAAACATGTCTCGCATAACCTCAGCGCAGGTCGTTGCGATGGGGGAATATCTCGAACCCGACTTTGATGCCTACTCCTTGACTGTATCTCAGCTACTCGGAATCCTTAATTATCACAACATCAAATATCCGGTTCCGTACTCCAAAACAAAACTTGTGGCAGTCTTCAATGAAGGAATACAAGCCAACGCCTCCAAGCTCAAGAAGGAACGTGTTATGAAGGCGAACAGTATCGCCAGTGATGATGGAATATTGGACGGGGCTACTGGTCAACCCTTGCGCAAAGTAAGATCGACATTTCACCACTCATATCAACACTAAATACGAACAGGATCAGGCTGTTCGAAGAGCTTCTCGAAGGCTCTCCCGCCCATCTGGGTACGATGAGGAGGAGGACGTACCAGCTCCTCGTCCGGAACCTGTAAGTCTTTCGAGTATGTGACATCTACCGCTATTCATAATATCTATGCAGCCAAAGCGACGAAGGTCGTCCGCTCAACCGGCCCTGGGTGGAGCATTCCGCAATCCATCTGTGATTCAACCACCAGCCGTGGTCGAGGAGAGCGAACCTGAGGAGGAATTACCCGTAAGGAAGGTTGGGAGAAGCAAAAAAACTGTGAGATATCTTTCATGCACCCCAATGACCTTTCGTGTAATATTTTATGGTAATTGTAGTCGGAAGCTGCTGGTGCTCAGGCACGTCGAGTTTCGAATCCCGTATGTTGGTTTTCTAAGTTTTTTTTTTGCCAACCTTACACACGGTTTCTTCAAAAGCCTGCAGAAGACAGTGGTTGGGAAGACAACAACATATTTCAATCTGGTGCGGAATCATCATCGCCCTCTCGACCTTCACCAGTGAGACCCAGGGCTGCGCGGAAGAGCGTTGCGCCGCGAAAGTCACGTAAATCTTCGTCAGCTCCCCCCCAAGTACTGTTCTCTCCTGCCTTGTCATCATCTCGCATAGGTGACAGCGGGTTGTCGCCTCCACAGTCTAGCTTTAAACCTCTACTGGGTTCGTTTTCGCCTTCGCCTCAGTCTGGTCGTCTTGGCTTCACACCATCCAAAATTGCTCAACCCATAGATGAGGATAGCTTCGATGAATTGGACGTGATTGAGGGGCATCACCCGACCAATGAAGTTATTGGGAAGTATATTGAACTGGGCTCAACAACCGAAGACGTGAAAGAGGAAGAGGACAACTCATTCGCGAACGGTTCTCAAGGTGCAGGAGTAATTTCTCGACAACAGACTGCCGGTGAAAAATCTGGCGATGCTTTGGTAGCCAAACGAGGTAGCCCGTCTGAGAGGGACCCAGGACTCAAAACCATCACTTTTCGTCTCTTCTGCGCTGTTCTAGGCATTGCGACGGCGTACATTCTATTGGAGTACAAGAAGGAGTCTGCCTCTATTGGATATTGTGATACGGGAGCCAAATCCAACTATGCGCTAGAAGGGCTCAAAGCATACCGATTTGCTGTCGAAGAATGCTATCGAGAGAACAGAACTCATATGTTTCTCCCCTCTGCACTCAATGAACCCGATGAGATGGGTCTAAATGGTCACGAATTAACACCTTGTCCTCCGCCTCCCTTGGTTCCTTGGTTACAAGCAGAGGAGTGTACAGCTTGCCCTGATCATGCGAAGTGCACACAATACAGTGTCACCTGCCACCACGGATATCTTCTAAAACCACATCCTCTACTTTTTTTCCTTCCCGCCTCGCCATCACCCCGTGATACCGTCCTTTCTTTATCCTCTTCCCCAACTGAATTGCTGTGGAGGATATTGTCTGAAGTTCTAGATGGCCTCCCCGGTTTTGGGAGCGTGGCTCTTCCACCCATGTGCGTGGAGGACCCTAAACGAAAAAGGAATATCGGGGTCCTTGGGAAAGCAATTGAGTCACTATTGGGCCAAGAGAGAGGGCGTCGAGTGTGTACCGGCGGAAAAGTCTTAGAAGAAGCTGTCAAGGATATTGATGGTGGAGAGGCCAAGCGCTGGGGAGTTGAGCTACAAAGCCTGAGAGAAGTGATGAAGGCAAAGACCCCGGTGAGAGAACTATATCAGACATTGTCCTGACAGATCTTGAGCTAATATACTACAGCATCATCTTTTGTCAACTTTTGACGATACGTTCAATGAAGCAATCCAACAACTAATTCAGTGGGGCGGAGTTATCATTGGAGAGGACGAAGAGTAAGCGCCCAACAAGCGCTGCGTAAGCCTACTGTGACTCACTACTTGTGTAGGGGCCTTCGTTATGTCTCGCACAAGACGCCCGATCTGACGTGGGACTGTGTCATTACTGTAAAGTCTAGAGAGGCCTGGGCAAAGTGGCGATCTACGGCCTTTGGTGAAATCCCCGTTATCTGACGATGGCCTTATTTATTCATTTTCATCCTCAGGGACAACGCTTACGATCCTCTGTCTACTGTTTGTGCGTATCCGTAGAGCGCACAAGCGGGCAGAAAATCAACGTGTCGTGGATTTGGTACAGATAGCGCTGGATACTTTGCGTAACCAGGAGCTTGCCCATCACACAGACCCAGTCACGGCTCCGCAGCCATACCTGTCATCACTTCAGCTTCGGGACCTTATTCTACAGGACGAGTATTCGGTCTCATCCCGAAGTCGGATATGGGATCAAGTCGAACGTATCGTAGAAGGAAACGCTAATGTCAGAGCAAATCTACAAGAAACACAGGGCGGTGATGAAATGAGAGTATGGCGATGGGTAGGAAGTGCCGGTCGTGTGACGGGTGTGCGAAACCACATCCAACCAGCTTCAAATGATGATGTAAAAGATGAGATCTAGCGTTTGACAGTCTCATACTTGGCTTTAAATTTCTATTCTGGTTCCATGTTATATATATACATATATATTTCAAATGGCTCACATGCTTGACGCTTTGCCCCTTCAATGAGTCAAACGTCGGCCGCGAGTGTCCGTCACCCTTGAAATTTTCAGGGGTAACAAAATCAGGTGGTTCCCATGGCGGACGTGGACATAAAGAAGAAAAGTGGATCCAGGATCCAGGACAGCTGGATGTCCAGAAGTCGACAAATAAGGAGATAAAACACTCGAGGAGCCGTGGGAAAGGGTGACGAATGGGATAGTCAATTAAGTTAGGACGGTTGTACCCTTTCTTTTGTTCTTAGGCGGCACTGCCTGACTTGTACAAGGTTTGTCAAGACCATTCGGACCCCATGGACATGCCAATGGGGATTCCTTCCTGAATCTTTTCAATCAAGGCCCTTTTCATGAATTGCTCCTCTGCCAGAAGACGGGCGCTCTAAAAGAAATGACAAAGAATCAACGCATGGAGTCATCAGCGAACTGAACGATGCTTGCCCTTAGAAACCTCTCAAGGTCAATGCGTCCCGAGTTCAATGCGCGATGAAGATGATAGATGGTATCCTCAATCGCGTTGTCCTCTGCTACGAGAGAAATGAGCCTGATTGTTACATGGTCGTGTGAGCAGGGTGAACAATCATAACATCTATCCAAACTCACTGATTGTGGACAATCGTAGTCGAACAAATTAGTTCATCGATTTCGGGATCTCCCTTTCGGCGAAGTTCCGCAATGTTTGTCTCCGCTTGTTGAACACTACTCTTGAGCCTGCCAGCTACGTTACGGCATACGTCCCGCACAGCCTCTAGGCGTGCCATCTCGTCCCGGATAGCTGGTTCACCGGCGAGGAGGTCCGTTTGTTGAGCACGCAAACGTTCAGCGTCAAGACCAAGGGCGTGAGATAATGAACTCAGCTCTGTCGTCAATTTGTGATGTACTTGATCATGGAGACGAAGTAGCTCCGGGTTCGGTGGGCGCGGAGGAGGCGGTGCGAAAACCGGTGCGACGCCCGCTATTTGAGTTTCCGGAGAATCCTCATCAAGTAAATTTAGGACGGGTGCTCGGTATGATTGGGAAACGGCCTCCGTAGGAGATTGGTGAAACGCGACCGATTGATGACTATACGGTGATGATACTGGTACTTCCGGGGAGATATTCGGGGGGCGAGGAGGAGGAGGAGGGGGAGGGCCGCCTGGGAGAGCTACAGGTACAGGTCCCACGGAATTTGAGATGGGGGCTTGTAAATTGTGTTGAGATGGATACAGCGTTGATGTTGGGTTGATCCCATGTCCAGTAGGTATGGCGTAACTTGGAGGTACCGGAGGCGCCGTATAAGGAATCCTATATTGCGGCGGCAGTGTTTCCAAAGGAGGGCGTGGAGGCAGCGGTGGTTCCGATCCTGATCCGCTGGGGCTTGCGTGCGTCTTGAGAGCCTCCATAAGTATATGATCAAATTAAAAGGGGTCAAATGAAACGCACGCTTGGCACAGGCTGAAGAGATTGGGCCGATTGAGTATGAGCTGTTGAGTAAGGCGTTGATGTAGGCCTGAGAGGAATATCAGGACGATCGGTGGTTGGTCGTGCCGAAGGGGACCTCTGCATGGGTAACAAAGGTGGTGGTCTACTACGGGGATCATTGACTGTATGCTGGGGTCGTGATTGGGTTGCTGGAAGGTCGGAAGGTTTAGCATAGACAGGAGGTTCTTTGGAAAACTGATTCTGTAGTTCTCCTAACAACGTTGGGAGGTTGCAACCCTGATGGCCAATGATCAGATGGGCGTGGCTAACGGGATATGTGAGCGTACTTCGCTTTTACGTGCCCAATGCTGTAGATAGTCGATATGACAACGACCGCTGACATCGACGTACTTGTTCGCTTTTACAAGCATATCGTTTGTGGGGACGACATAGGAGATTGGGGGCTCTCTTGGATATTCTCGAGTGAGCCATATGGCTATTGGGATGTTATAAGAAGCGGCACGAAAGGATATAGGAAGCAAGCCATGGACACAGAGGAGCAATTGAGTGCGACCATCATCGTAGGCTGGAAGGGGGTGATCAGATGAGGGAGTTAAAGCAAGGGACTCGGTAGAACTGAACTGTATACGTCTGACTTTGGACGGAGAGTAGTGAACTGAGATATCGCAGAGGATATGTCGTTTGATACGGTATCTTTGTGTGGATAAGGCTGAACATTGTGGCGCAACCATTTCTGAGTAAGCGATTCAGCATGCGAGCTCATTCGGAGGTGGTGGTAGAGGCAGGCAGGTCGACTCGGAAGGGGGGGGGGGGGGCAGTAATTTCTCCCACGGTTCCCCATCTGGATAGATCTCCGATTGCCCACTGGCCTTCTGGGGTCCCACCTTCTAAACACGGAAGAGATGGATCTGGTGGTAAGATCGGCCGTCAGTCTGCACCGCGTCTGCATTGTTCTGTTTGAGTCAGGTTGCTTGATTTGGCAAGTACAAAGGGGGCCTGGTTTTCCGAGTATTTTTCTAGCGTCAAGGGTGTTTCTGCGTGAAGATGGCGAGCTGTAGGCATTCGAGGTACGCTAGTCGCCCTTGCAAGGTGCTGAAGAGGGACGGAGGTTAAAAGACAAACCTCTCCTGTTGAGTGGTTCACGCCTGCCTAATCGGTCACGGATCTCGGATCTGGGCCCTGTTAGCAGATGAACCGACCGACCATATAGTTCCGAGCAAAGGTTTTCTAATATGGGCTGGCCTGGCTGGTGGATAATATATAAGCTGTCCTTTTATCTCTTTTACAGCCCTCTAGCGGCCATGTCCTCTTCCCCTCCTTCAAAGCATACCAAACCAGAGCCTTCCTCGAGTACCACCCTTACACCACAACGAAAGCATCGCAAGCTCCTCAAGGACGGCAGTGGGGTCGAGGTATGGCCGGAATCCATCGAGACCATTTTCGTTCGAGGTACAGCTATCTCTCTCTTCGTAACATAGTCTTATCAATTTCTAATAGGTCTTCACGAGTACTGGGATTCACCCTGGGCTGCTTACTCTCAATCTCGTGGTCGTAGTCGCTGGCGTAATCAATTCCTCGTCGATTATCTGCAGAAAAATGGTATAAACAGAACAAAGAAGCAAGTCGCAAGCCACATACAGGTTTTGAGAAACATGTGGAAGGGCGGTCCTGGTTCGTACACTAGTTCACCGCTCTATCTCAGCCTATCTGACTCATTTCTACGTAGAACACTACCTCGTAGCCGGTGGTGAAGAACCGTCAGCTGAAACTCCCGTGAAACTAGAAGACCGTTCTCTAATTCCACTCGAGTTTGACGAACAAGACGGCAATTCTACTAGTTCCGCTTCGCCCGACTTCTCCCCTCCGGAGTTACAGTACGATTTCCCACCCTCGCCTCAGCAAGCCGACAATCGCTATGCGGTTTCACCACAGATGTCTACCTCGAAAGAATCCCCCAGTTTTTCTTCATACGCTCAGGAATCCATCTTTTCGACTTCCCTGCCTACTTCCCTCTCGCTATATCCGGTGGACATGGCCCCACATCAGTTTCATGAACAACTGCCGGTTCAGCAGTCTCATTACTCACTTAACGCATATGCGCACAACCCTATACAGGCATACGGCGAATCTTCCAACGCGCGTCATTTGGGCTCCATTCGCGTGCCCAGCTCACATCCATATCCTGCCCACCCCCAGCAGCAGCCAATCCGGGCTACGGCCATTTGTCTCTGGGCAGACGGTATGACTCCCCTCTCCATCAAACTTGATGCGTTGATGCCGTCTCAACATACCCATACGTCACTCGCGCTCAAAATTCGTCTCGCCATCACGGGAGTAGACGATGTCCGAAGCCCATCAACTTTACATGGCTTTGCCGGCACTGTTTCATTTTCAAGGCTTTGGAACACCCCTGGCAAATGTGTCACAAGAGTATACACAAATAACTTGTGCATATCAGAGGAAACCGGAGCACTTGAAGTCTCCAATATTGACGTGGGCACCGTCAATACCATACTACCAGAGTCCTCCTTGAGTAGATGTCGATGGCTCGATCCCGGTAAGTTTAAAAAGAAAATTCACGTCAATTGCCGCATGACTGAACCGAAATTTCATTCATATTCAGCCATACCTACAACCATCACCCAGGAGATCATCATCAATGGCGAAACTCTGATTCAACTTGTTTATCGTCTAGAGCGCAGAAATGTGAACCCCTTACCGTCTGCTTCACTGCTTGGATCCAAATCACTTGTCCAAACAAGTCCAATATCTCCTCACACCCCAGGCTCAACCCTATATCCTGGATACCCATCACAACTGATGCCTTCACAGTAATTCGCGTTTCTAAGGCGTTCCTGGCCCCTATATCCACGCTTTCCACAAAACTAGAACGGTATCTCCCTGCTCCCAAGACTTGATCCTATTTGTTGGATACAGTCACAATCAATGCCTTCATTACAATCACGGGCATTTTGGACTCATGCGCACCGATTTGATGCTTCTTCTGGTAAAGGAGCATACGGTGTTCCCTACCCTTCGTATATTCTACCGCGTGGAACTGTTCATAGTTCATTAATCCCAACTCTTTAGTTGCATTGTCAAACTCATTATCATATACATATGTCCTAGTACCTCTTTTTGTATTCATACTGCCGGGCTGAACCATGTAGTTAAAATAATTGATGTAATTTACGACCGATACCTACTCACCTTATGGGCAAGCATTGCTTAAGATTTTCCCAGCGACGTCCCGGATTTTGACATCCCAGTGGCTTCTATGGAGTATATGCAGCTCCCAAAACGATGTTCCGAACGGATGACATAGTTCTGGGTCATCGATATCTGGCCGATATATGCCATCGAAATTGCGATCCTCAGTTGATAGGAGACACTCCAGCTTTGGATCCTTGGCGATAAGCCCGCCTACAATGTCTAGCGTACGCAGAGTGATAGCTGGTGGCCAATGCAGGGATGCGTTCAGAAGCCGTTTAGCGAAGGCAGCAGACCTTCCGGGGGGTGCTGTCGCGCCAAACGAACGCGGGGAGAACACCATGGTCAACGCACGGAATAGCATGTCTGCTGTAGACTGCGGCTTCCTTGCATGACTGGATAAAGAAGACGCTAGGGGTACATCTATGTCTGTCACGAGGCTTAAGGGAAGTATCAATGCGTATAAGCATGATATAAAGTCGCTAAGATCGATGTTCAAAGAGTCTCCTGAGATTGATAGCGAATTGTAAGGTATATAGTTTAGCTTCATACACCTAGACGCACCTTGTCCTGACAAAAGCTCGAAAGCCGTAATGATGCAAAGCAGCCGATTTTGAACATCTTCTGCAGAGGTGGACATATTACTAACATCAACATCAACATCCTCGTAAGCATGCTCCCGTTTGATCAACGTTTTCAAAACCGCCATTAGGTCTTTGAAAAAGTCTATGTTCACAAGATGAGCAAACTTCGAGATACCATACAATGCTGCCGGAAGGAGTGGTGTACGATGCGGGTTTTTTATGATTCGGAAATAGAGAACAAATAGTAACTTCAAAGTCTCAGTTTGCTAAAGGAACAGGTCAAGAAATGGTTTACAGAGGACAGAATGCTCTGCTCACAGTATTCGCTCGTTCTTCCTTGTCAACCTCAGCTTCAGCTTCCCGGAATTCTTTGTCAATCTCTTTCTTTTCTCGGAGAGCTTTCTTCGCCTTCTTGCTAAGGTGGGGTTGGACGATGTCCTTTTTTCTTGCTCGCCGGCTACCTTTCAACCGACTGTCCTGCGGTTTGTCCGTCGCTACTTCTGAAGCTCGTACACCTAGCTCCGTCTTCAACCTTAAGTGAAGCAGGCAAGAGAGAACCTCGGGGTTTACACTAAACTTCTTTTCTCTGATCATACGGTTCAACAAGCGAACGATCTCCAGTGAAGCCGTCCCAGTGAGATCTCCGCGGAACACATGGATGAGAGTGTTGAGACACATATTAGAAGACTATAATAGGGTGTTGACCGTTCAAATGCCCATAATATGGAGACGAGAGGAAATGTACCTCGTCCCAAGCTTTTTTGCTCAAGCGGGCGACAATGCAACCCATGAGATTAACACGGAAATTGAAGTGAGTGACTTCAGCTAAAAGAGTGCACATGCATTTCAAAGCATTTTCTGCTAGATCACCGTGAACTATACAAGATGAATGAATTATGATATAATTCTAGCAGGGATAAGCACTTACTCTTCAGTTCAGCCTCTAGGGTACGCAGATAAGTTTGATACACAAGCAGCAGGCCCTGCTCCCATTCCCTGGTGCGAGCTACCATCTGACTAACATTTTCTGCCTTCTCCTTATCAGTTAAAGGTCGTATCCGGTAACCAGGTATGATATCTTTGAACACAGCAAGCTGAGACAGAAGAGCAAGTTTCCTGATTGTTGGATCGTTCAGTACGGGTTGTGGGTGAGCGGGAGTGGAGATTTCAGCCAAGGAAAATGTGTGCAGGCGTCGTAAAAGACCAAGCTTTTTACAAGTACTCAATATGTATGCGCAGGGGAGTTATTAAAGGCGTACTAACGCTATTCTCAGGGTCCGCGAGGATGTCTTGACATATCCCGGCTATTTGCTCTTTTGCACGGGATATCCTTTTCGGCCGGGACTCACTACCAACAATTTCAACAACGGAGACTCGTCCAAAACGGGCTCCGGTAGAAACATCATCCAGCCTTTTTACCTGTGGCTCAACTTCAGACGTAGTTACATCACTTTCTTCATCCTTCTCGTCAGGCTGCGTGTTTCTAATGACCGATACCTTGCCAGTGGATCGAATTCGCCCATCAGGTAGCTTTATCGGAAGTCCCGGTACCTCTCGTGTTTTTCTGGGCTCCCATGATGATTGGTGTTTGATCTCGTAGGCCTGTTCGATGTCTGAAGCATCACTATTACTAAAAGATGAGGCACTCTCGTCCGCTTGACTTTCATCCAAGCTTTGGTTGTCAGAAAGATCCTCTATATTGGAATCCCATGAGTCTTCGTCCTCGTCGTGTGAGTCGACCGAAGGCAAGTCGTCTCCTTGGCGAGCTTGTCGGACCGGTTTGTGAAGACGATGCAACCGTATCGTCTCTTTCTTACTCCTGAAAAGAAAGGCATAAGTGCAATTCGAGACTAGTACTCATTTTAAGGTGCACCTTGATATCGCTTTATGATCGAGTGAGTTTAGGAAAGACACAGCGCTGCCATACTCCTCGAGCGCTTCAAGGTCATGTTCTGACAGCTCCAAGTCGTCTTCATCGTCAAAACTAGGAACTGGTATAATCCCGCGGTCAGCAGCCTTCTCCTTTCCCTTCTCCTTTCGTTTCGTGTTTGAGATATGTTTATCAAGTCCCTGTGAGCGTGTAGACCCTAGGGCAACCTTACGTCTTTTCAAAGAGCCCTGGGACGAGTTTCAGAGTAAGAAGGGTTAATGAAAGATATTAGAATACTGAGTGGTGGTGAGCTAAAGGTCGTTTTCCATTTTGTTTCGCTGCCATCCTTGAGGGTCGAATTTTAAAAAATATTGTCGCCTATCTAAAATTACCTAATAACGCATTCTAACCTGACAAACGCGTGACCGCATTCTGGTTCCCGAGACACGATGATGGACGATGCGCCTCCGCCCACAGATCATGTTCTGCGTCCTCACCATGTTGCACTACTCACGATCCTCACGCTGACCTTCAAGGAACCAAACGTCAAAAAAATTCCGCCTCCCTTTCTACTCCATCTCTATCGAACGTTACTCAATGAAATATCTGAGGCACGACCATTACTTTCGGTATCATTCGGCAAATAGCAATTTAACGCTGTGGTTTCCCCAAGGTTTCACAACCAAGGCCTTATTTAGAATTATTACAGGCTGTTTGTGATGGTCCTACTGCGGGGTCTCAGGAAGCCCAACGTGTAATCTCTGCTATAAAGGCCGGAGTGTGTAATCATCATGCAGCCAAAATTTATGTCGTTCCAATACGTCCTTAGCCCACAGACCTTGGAAGTGCTGAGCAAATGACCAATTTCTTTGCAAGTTTGTAATGCGTCGCATCTCCGATTATGCTATGTTCATCGGACGATAGATCTGCCGTCGCTCTTTGTGGAAAGTGTAGAAAATGCGGAAAATATGGAAAAGTCGAAGGATGTTAGTCTTCCAGCCTTGTTCCCAGCTTTCTTCAATGACTAATGCTTGGAATAGGTGTCTCCAATACTTGTGATAACAACTCACTTGGGTTACGATTTATATCATACTTATTTTATTGTCTCAAAGACGCGTCGTTCGATATTTGGATACTTTTGCCGCCGCTGTTTCGTCAGTTTCATCAAACTCTCTTTCTCTGGTGTCGTGAAACTTCAAAAAGACTACTATTCCTGGTGTCTCGGTGATGCCCTTGCCGGATATGAATCTGTTGTAAAAGGCCAATTAAACAACGGTGAACTTACTGTGATGAATCACTGCATCCTGAGACCAATTCCATGACCTTCAGCCGATCTGTTGATTTTCAAGACTCAAGCCGACAAGAGATCATGGGCCAAGTCGGACAGTTATGAAGAGTATGGTCATGCCTTTATGCATCTATTACTAAATTGTTCAAATGATCTGCTCCAGATGGGAAAGAGGACTTATGACTGGTGACGAGAACATTGCTTCTGAAAACTTACGACGTTTCTTTGAACAGCGTTTCCACGAAAATAACGATTCGTGAGTGTTTCGATATGATATGAACTATCAACCATTCAACTGGTCAATTCGATCGAAAGGGGCCTTCGGCAACATGCCCTACTAAATTTGGTGCGGATGCATTACCTTCATGGTGAAGTCGTCGCTGCTCGCAAGGTACTATACAAATTTGAGAATAAAAATCTCTCTACTCACTCTTATTCAGCTGTTAATGGAAGCTATCACTGTTGCACGCACGAGTGGCGATAGGATAACATTGCAACACTGTATCAGGTCCTACACTCTTAAGGAGGTCTTTTCATATTATTGACTACCTTACAGCATGCTACATCGACTTCCACCTACAGTTATTGGACGTAAACCCGTTCTTAACGAAATACAGCCCGATCTACATCCTTTTGAGATCTTATTTGATGTCCACAAACTCATGGACGTAAAAAATGTAGGTCAAGATAATTTTGCACTTGGTAGTATTAATGGTCCTATTAGAACCAACCTTTGAGCGCAGCCTTCGTTAAGATCGATCAAGCAGTTGGCCTATATGATCACTGGCTTGATGTTCAAGGCGCACCATTATTCGATGAAGAGCAGTGGGCCCAACACACTGTGCAATCGGTTGTGTGGGAGGCTGCTGGTTTGTTACGCTTCTTCTGAGAAAAACATAAATGACGAAGCGGGTGGGCAGGATGCAACCAATTATCCTCCGTTGAAGAGAGTATTGTAATGGCTTTTACATCTCCGGGAAGCGGAGATCACAATCGACTAGTGGTGTTGCTTAATAGGGCATATAAGGTGTGTGTTATTTATACAAACCATCCATTTGCTTTACATATTGTACAGAGAGCAAGACAGGGGCAATATATAGGGGCACTATCTATGCTGTTGGACCTAGATACTTGGCGCGGCCTCTCTATCAACGATTACACAGCATGGGCCCATGAAATATGGCACATCCTTGCAATGCGTGCTAGCCGTCGGTGAGTCGACTTTGGGCCATGTTTAACCTGTATGAAGCACTAGTCTGGTCAATAGTGGGCAAGACCGTTTATATCGGGAGTATCTGATACCACGTCGGCCTCCTGGAGACTACAACTCTCGAGAGTATGTTCATGGTGTTGAATCTACTTCCTTAGATAAGATACAAGATCAACTGTACGAGGTGATACAGATGCGAGTACGCAAGGCTCTCTCTCAGCTCCAACGGTTGCTAACGTAGATCAGCGGTGCGATCAAGCCGTCTCATCTACAGAACAGCTACTGAAAGCTCTGTGGCACTCGGAGTTTTTAGGCCGCCTTACAGATTATAGAACTAGTATTACCTTTTTAGCTGATGTCAGTTTGGAGTTTGGAATGTCGAAAAGGTCCGAGAGAATTCTGGAAGAAATTATGCCACAGGTCTGTTGATTGGACAATCCTTCTTCTTATGAGCGGAAACGTACTGAATATGTTAGGTTCTAGCTGGGAATGACCTTGAGCAACGCGCTTTCGCGTGTTTCACCTTTGCGCGATGCATGGTTTCTGCTGGAGGCTCCACCAGTACGTATCGGCAGTAAACATTTCACATAATGCGCTGAGTATGTGGTGCAGCCGATGCACTTAGAGAGGCATTGCATTATTTGCTTATTGCAGAAGACGACTACCGTACATTGCAAATTTACCACTCATTAATGGACGTCCAATATTTGCTATCTGTCTTCTATCATAACTTGGGATTAGTGGACAAAAGAGATGACGCTGCCAAACGACACTTTGAAACACAAGAAATACGTCGTCGATTAGAGGCTATCGTTGTGGAAGAGGAGGTTCGACAAGTACTGGAGGTTGTAGGGCTAGTTGGGGCTGGTTTGGCTGGTAGATGATCATTGTCAGTCACGTGATTAAATTAGAATATTTGATGGGACGCGTTTTTCTCACCTTCAACTCGAACGGAAACCATGGATGGTCCGCCTCCACAGGAAGAGGACTTTTCCCTCATATCCATTCCAGACCGGCTGAATCACAAAAATTGGAAAGCTCGTATGAGCGCCTATGAAGCCCTCATCAAGATTTTCCAAACAACGGCCTCCGACACTGATCCTGCGTTCAAGCCTTATATTAACAACCCTGAACTTCTGAAGAAGATCGCAATAGATTCGAATGCCGTAGCACAAGAAAGAGGTGTCGAGTGCCTCGTATCGTTGATCAAGTTTGCTGGAGAAACGGTAGCAAAGACGCGCGATGCTGTGGTACCTGCAGTTGTAGACAAATGTTTTGGCTCATCGAGGGCCGGGACGAAAGCGCAGGCTGTGGAGTTAACATTGCAATATGTTGAGGTGGAGAATACCGGTGTAGGGGTTGTGGTACGTTTGATAGGTGTGCTCTCCGCATTTGACCCAAATCTCATTCTTACTTTGCATACCAGACCGATATACTTGCAGGATTGGTAGCAAAGCAGCCCAAGACTGTGGCTGGCTGTGTATTTGCGCTTAGAGAAATTATTCGGTAAATATTCATGTCTCTCGAGTGTGACCACTGTAGCTATTTGGGTCGGGATGCCTTCTCAGATTTTGCAGATATCTATCTACTCGACATAGATCAAAAGAACTTCTCGCTAACTCACTATCACTTTTAGCACTTTTGGCACTCAGGTCGTACCGCCGCCCTCAGTTTTAAAGGCTTTGCCCAAAATTTTCTCTCACAACGACAAGACGGTGAGGGCGGAGGGAACTACACTTACACGTACCCTTTATCAATACATTGGGCCTGGTATTGAGTCCTGGTTAGCGGACCTCAAACCAGTGCAAGTTAAGGAACTGAAGGAAGCGTTCGATGTCATGGAGAGCGAGGGACGGGGTAAAGGTAGCATCAAGCCTGAAAGACTTACTCGTCAGCAAGCACGCGAGACCGAAACAATTGGAGCTGGCGACGAACAAACTGGTGATAGCTCTTCAGTGGGGGTTGAAGGTGCGTACTTCTACTTTACAAGCCACAGCATCTGAAAACAGCTTCTAGAACCCAATCTAGATCCGCGAGCTTTTGCTGAGCCCGTTCACATTGTCTCGAAGCTTTCGCCCACTCTTCAGACAGCCTTGAAATCGACAAAATGGAAAGAACGTAAGGAGGCCCTTGACGATCTGTTGACATTATTGTCTTCGACGCCCAGGATTAGGGATGAACCGGAGCTAGGAGAACTGATCAAGTCTCTTGCCTCTCGGGTTTCTGGGGACGCAAATATCAACTGCGTTATGGTGGCATCATCTTGTATAGAGGAACTTGCAAAAGGGCTGATGTCCGCTTTTGGGAAGTACCATGAAAGCGTGGTTCCATTATTACTTGGTAGGATGAAAGAGAGGAAGCCTGCCGTTACGGATGCTATTGGAACTGCTTTAGATGCGGTGTTCGTGACGGTAAGCAAATTCGGTTCGCATATCAGGTTGACAAACGATGAATCTCTTGACAGACTACTCTCCCCGATATCATTCCTCATGTCGAACCTGCCATAAAGTCGAAAAATCCTCAGGTGAAAGAAGGAACACTTAAGTTTTTTGGTCGATGTCTCGCGTTATCTTCGTCCCCTATTCCATCCCCACAAATCAAACCTGTATCTGAGAGCTTAGCCCTGCTACTTGAAGATGGTTTCGAGGGGGCACGCAACGAAGCAGCAAACTGCCTTGGGATTTTAATGAAGATGGTCGGAGAGCGTCCTCTGAACGCGCTGATGGACGGTCTAGCGGACGTGAGGAAGACCAAAGTCAAAGAAGCTTATGATAAAGCTACTGTTAAGTGTTCATCCACCAAGGCTGCTCTCCCGCGAACAGCTCCCAAAACTGGCTCCCACCCTCCAAATGCTGGTGCGCCTCCGAAAGGCGTCATTTCTGCGCCCAAAGCTGCTCCAGTCGAGGGAAGTGCGGCCCTTGAGACTAATACTGACGCCCCGCCCATAAAAGCTGCTGGACCTCCAAAAAACGTAATTGCAGCAAAATCCATCGTGACTGATGAAGCTCCTGATGCCAAAACTGCACCTAGCAAACCACCCATAAAGACTATGGTATGGTCCATGGCCTACTTTTTGTGATGTATATTGACGCTGTACCCAAAGCCCAAAAAACCGCCGTTGTCGAGCACCACGGCAACTGCAGCAAAGAAGCCAGCATCTGCCCCGTCGAAATCCAAGCCAGCTCCTGTAGCATCGGGCGGGCTCGACGTTTTCAAATATAAGCATACCCCGGAAGAAGCGGAGTCACTTGCCGCCGAGACCTTGCCATCTTCTGTAATGACTGACTTGGGAGACTCTAATTGGAAGACCAGGTTAGCTGCGCTGGAGGAAATGATCACTTGGGTGGAAAGTGAGATGGAATTGCTGGATGCCGAAGTTCTCGTGAGGGCTTTAGCAAAGAAATGTTGGGGAGAAAAAAATTTCCAGGTAGAGGCAACCTATAGGTGTTGAGCCATTATTGAACCTTCCTTGGTTTTTTACATGTCTAGGTCTCTGCCAAAGTGTACACCATCCTTGCTTTGCTTGCTGAAAAATGCTCAACCTTCGGTCGATCCTGCCCCGCCTTATGTGTGCCTCACCTCACAGAGAAATTAGGAGACTTGAAGCTGAAGAAACCAGCCGGCGAAACATTGCTAATCTTTGCGGAGAAGACGTCGTTACAATTCGTCTTGAACCAAGGTGGGTCCTTATCTCTAACCTCAGCATCAACTTCAAGTCTCAAAATATAACAGCATATGAGCCACTGTCTAGTCAGAAAGCTCCAAAAGTCCTTGCTGATGCAGTCACCTGGATAAACACTGCGTTGACCGAATTTGGCATTGCAGGGCTGGTACTTCGAAACCTTATCGATTTTTTGAAGACGGCTTTACAGAATTCCAATGCGGCCGTTCGTACAAATGCGACGAAAACACTAGTAACTCTTAGATTGTTTGCTGGCCCAGGTATGCAAATTTATCATCAAAAGACAACCTTCACCCACTTTTAGAAAGGCATCAAAGACTTCTTAGAGGATTTGAATCCACAACTACTCAATACTATAGCAGCTGAATTTGATAAGGCCAACAGTACTCCGGCACCAGAGCCAACTCGATCATCGGCTGACCTTGCAAACTCGTTAGCTTCCAATCTTGGGTCAACGAACCACGACAAGCAGAGTGATCCTTTGGACGACTTGTTTCCGCGTGTTGACGTCGATGGCCTGTTGAAGGGAACGACCATCTTGGCTGATGCTAAAAGTGAAGCTTGGAAGACCAGGAAGGAAGCTCTCGAGATATTCCAAGCACTTCTAGACCAAGGGACTAACAAACGCCTGAAAGGAACTATGGGTAGAAATATATCATCTTCCGGTATGGTATGAAAAACAACTCACCGATTGACTCATGTAGGTGAAATTGGTCAAATTCTGAAAGCAAGGCTAGGTGATCAGAACAAGGCTGTCCAGACCTTGGCATTGGACATTGTTTGTCGTATATCGACGGGGATGGGCAAGTTGTTCGAAAAATACACGCGTCTTTTTGTTCCACCTGTCTGCGCCGTGTTGGCCGACCAGAAAGCTCCGATCCGTACGGCTGCTCTTCTCGCTCTGACCTCCATTGCTACGGCCTGTGACGGCCTGGATTCCATGGTTTCTGGTGTTGCCCAAGGCCTTGAAACAGCCAATCCGATGCAAAAAGGCACACTATTTAACTGGCTGGTTGACTGGTTCAAAGATCACCCACCTTTGCCAACATTGGATCTGACGACATGGGCTTCCTTAGTTGTTGCGTCTCTCGATGATCGTAGCGGAGACGTCCGAAAAGCTGCGCAAGCATTATTACCGACTTTGATTACTTGTGCGGGGTTCGACTATGTGATGCAACAAACTGGCTCGTTAAAACCAGCCTCACGAGCAAGCGCTGTTCCTCTAATTCACGGTGCTCGCCCAACGTCAGCAACTACTATAACTGCTGCAAAAGGTACAAAGCCACGGTCCATCGCACCTCTAGTTCCTGATGCCCCCTCTCCTGAGCCACCTGCGATAGCAATGCCAGTGCCCCCCACCGCAGGCCCAAAGTTGACTGGTGTCCGTCGCAAACTTCCTCAAGGCAGCAACCGCTCTGAGTCCCGCCCAGAAACACCAGCCGAAGCCCTTCCGACTCGCCTGAAGCCGGCCATTGGAGGGCTCAAGCGACCTGTTGCCGCTGGGGTGGGCCCACCCGCTCCTCCTGTTACTGCCATACCATTTCACACCGCTAACTCAGAGGCTAAGAAAGTAAGGTGCAGCAGAGATGCGCAAAGATGGATAAACGAAGGCGGGCCTACTCGCAAAGACCTCGCTGATGCTCTACAAATTCAGATGGAGCCACATGCGTCCAAAGATCTTGTTGCGCGATTATTCAGTCATGATCACAATGCTGTCAATGATCATATTCACGGCCTCACCACGATGAGCGATTTCTATACCAATGCTCAAAATGCGGACGAGAACCTGGAAGCAGTTTGCTTGGCAAACCTCGATCTACCCCTCAAGTATGCCTCGATAAAGGCACATGAACCCCAACCCAACCTGATATCAAAATGTTTGGATGTTGTCGAAGCTGTTCTAGCACTCTTACGAAGTGTAAACTATCAGCTCACAGATGGGGAAGCATTCTGCTTTATACCTACGATGATATACAAGGTACCTCACTTCCCATGTAGCTATACAGATTAACGAGACACCTCATAGCTTGGCGATGCTCGGGAGCAGGTTCGAGGTCGAGTTCAACAGGTTATTCGATCTCTTCCAAAAATCTATGCCTATAGTCGAGTGTTTCAATTGCTGTTAGACCACGGCCTCAAATCGAAAGTTGCTAAAGCCCGTCAAGGAGCACTAGATGAGATGGCGCTCATATTGAAGAAATCAGGTATGGGAGCTTGTGAACCCACCAAAGCTTTCCCCATTATAGCGTCAATGATATCCGATAAGGACTCACAAGTTCGAAAGTCCGCCCTTGTTACTCTCAGGTAAGACAAAGCGTACTTACAACAACAAGTTCATCACTTACTTGTCAACTCGCAGTGAAGGATATATACTTGCTGGTGAAAAAGTATGGTCTTTAGTTGGTCCGCTGCCCCCAAAGGATAAGACACAGCTAGAAGAGCGGTTACGACGCGTGGCTGGGCCGACCTCCCCCGAGAAGCCAGAACTTGTCCCTATCGTGGCTCCTGCTGTAGCTCGTTTAACAACCGGAATTGCTAGGCCCTCATCTCCTATGGGGGCTGCACGAGGGACGGCGCTCCCCCGAGCGGCAAGTCCGTCTGCCGCAATCCGACCTTCGCAGCTCGCCCGTTCGGCATCGCCTGTTCAAGCGGCGCGTCCGGCGTCGCCTGCTGTACCAAGCGTCCTGCAGTCTGAATCACCTACACGCATGTCGCAGACGCCAGAAGACGGCCATACAACTGTGCCCACCTCTCCCAAAGGAATCACAAGACCAAAAACTTTACTGCCATCACGACTCGGACGTCCTCGTCTCCCTTTTCTGCAGCCAACCTCTCAGCTCGGGTCGCACGACAATCACCCAGATATTCCAGTTATCATCAGCAGCCGCAATGAGCCGCTACTCACTCAAGGGGAGGTCGTTAAACCAGAGCCTACCACGGAAGCGCCACAATCCGACGAAATCAGTATAACAATCTCCACCATCCTTAGTAGCGACGCTGCTCGCAGCGTGGATGCTCTCAAAAGAATTCAGAAGATCCTTGCTATAAAGCCAGAGATGGGACCTGAATCCGCTGTATACCGCGAACTTGCCGATCACACTGAAGGATTAATTGAGACTATCACACTACAGATGGCTCACGTCTTCGACCGGCCGGAAGATCTTCTACCTGATGAGAATTTTCGATTGGCGAAGCATCTAATTCAGACCTTAAATAATTTTTGCGACCACTCGCTCTTGGCGGAATCCCTAACAGTTGATATATTGACCTCCCTTCTAGAGGAGTTGACATTACGGCTTCTCGAGACCGACGATAGTCACGTCAGGAAAGTCAAAGACTTATCACGGTTCATCAACATGATAATTCTCAGGTTGTTTGCAACTGGAAGGAGAATGTCTATATTTCGGCAAGTATGGTTCCATCCTTACAAAGAGATTTTACTCACCCAATGTACCAGAGCTCTATTCGCTTTACTACTCCAGATTGTGAAGCCGTTCCCAGGTAACGGCACATTGGCTGACTCGAAAGAGTCCAAGGTGGCAGAACTCGTTCTAAAATGCGTCTGGAAATTGGCAAGAAATATCCCACAGGATCTGAGTGAACAGAAGCTCGACCCAGTCGAACTTTTCCCCGCCATCGAGCATTTCCTGCAATCAGTACCTCCTAATGAATGGCGTGCACGGGCAACAAATAAGGTGCCATGTGGCGATATGCCTCTGAGGACGATCAAAGTTATTATACAGCACGTCGTCGGTACGTGGTCTTCTTAGCCACAAAGGCTAAATTTACTTACGTCAATGCGTAGCTCACTATGGAGATGATGTTTATGACCTGCTTTCAACGGCGTTCGAGGACCCATCTGCCACCATTGTATACCCCTATGTATATCGTATTCTGAACTCTAACTCTCGTCCTGGTAACGACCTACACGCGCGCCGAAACGGCAGATCTAGTGAGCAGACAACACAGCCGGGCTCGCCGACGTCCAGCAGGCCAATATCTCCGCAAGAGACAGCGTCTTCCGCCAATTCTATTGGCCATCGACGTTCGCCCAGTCATCGAACAAGTCCCAGCTCCTCGGATGCAAATGGGAATGGCATGTTTTCCCCCGCAGTTGAGGAACCAGATCCAGAAGCACAATTGCTCACTATCATTGGCCACATATCCAGCGAAACAACTGGTGCTTTGCACAAGGAAGGCATCACTGAACTGCATCATTTTTTGAAAGCTTATCCCCACAAACAAGCACGCGTGGACAAAATGCTAGAAGCTACAGGTCCTTCGTTCCGAAAGTACATTAGTCGTGTGTTGGCCAGTCGTGCAGCAGAGGACCGGGAAAGGGATGCAGCCGTAGCTAATACCTTGACGAGTTTGTCTCCTATTTTCCAGCCTCCCAATCTGAAACATCTAACGCTTGCTTGATCAGTATTAGAATCAAGTCAGCGCAAAGCCGTGCCCACGTCGCCCGTTGTTGATGAAGATAGCTCCTCGAGGCCAACGAGTCTCGCAGAAGGGTCATCTCAGCAAGACAGGTTGTCCAGACTCCATGATATCTTTCAATATCGATCGAGTACCCACAGCACCTCATCCTCACAAGGACGGAATGCGCGGACCTCTATTGATTAGCATTTGTGTTCATCCCTATTACATCCTTCTCTTCCTGTACTGCACATCATTGTATACATTTATCATATCCTCCAAGACCAAGTAATACAAACAAGATGATAAGAGCTGTGACCGAGTCAGGTGATCGCTTGCGTATTTGGGGCTGGAGTAACAATTCCTCGTTCATTCCCTTTCGACAGGCCTCATCTTCCCATAATGTCTCTTGTTGCCAGGAGCTCAGTCTCCTACAATGCTGTCATGCTATTTTGGCGGACAATCACTCAGATATTTTTCCGGGAGATACGGCCCCGCGGCGCGTTCAACATACCTCGTGACGGACCTGTGATATTTGTCGGTGCTCCGCACAACAACCAAGTACTGTTATTTTATTGATTCCTTCGGTCCAATTTTTTCAATGAACATGGACGTAGTTTCTTGATCCTCTTCTCCTCTCCCTAGAAGTGTACCGGGAAACATCTCGTCATGTTCAGTTTCTTACCGCCGCTAAGAGTATGGAAAGAAAGGCTGTCGGCTTTTTTGCCAGACTCATGGACAGCAGTGAGCCTCCCCATTCCACGCGCTCCGTGCTACACTCAATTTACATGTCTCAAGTTCCTGTTGCGCGGGCTGCCGATTCAGCTTCGCCTGGGACAGGTCGCATCTGGCTCTCTCCTGATGATCCTTGTCTCGTCATGGGCGACGGAACGAAATTTATCTCAGAGTTCAGCCCTAGAATGCAAATCCTTCTTTCCAAAACGCTGGGTTCTTTGGTTGCAGAAATAAGCGAAGTCATCTCAGACACCGAACTGAAGATCAAGCGAGAGTTCGGTGGTGAGAGTGGAAAGGGGACCGCCAAGGTCAGGGAGCGAGTATCTGAGCTGCAGCAGGAAAACATTAAGGGACTAGATTTCAAAAAACTCCCGTTTGTGGATCAGCAAGAAATGTATCGACATGTTTACCAGTGCTTAAATCATGCTGGAAGCATCGGCATTTTCCCTGAGGGTGCCCACTTTTGCTTATTACACTTCCACCCAATATGATCAACTGACCATTTTCGTAGGCGGAAGTCATGATCGTACTGACTTGCTTCCTCTGAAAGCTGGAGTATCAATCATGGCTCTTGGTGCGATGGCAAACGATCCCAACCTTCGGGTCAAGATTGTTCCAGTCGGTTTATCATACTTTCATGCTCACAGGTTTAGATCAAGAGCTGTTGTTGAATTTGGCAGTGCCCTTGATGTTCCCGAGGAGTATGTAGAAATGTTCAAACAGGGAGGTCCACAAAAGAGGGAGGCGGTTGCCAAGTTTCTCGATCTTGTATATGACGCATTGAAAACAGTCACAATCCGAGCCCCTGACTATGATACCTTGATGGTCAGCTATTGTATCTGTTACTGTGTCACAATTCTTACTGTTTTACAGCTGATTCAAGCAGTCCGACGGTTATACAAAACCCCAGGCCAACATTTGACACTTGGGCAAGTGGTTGAGCTCAACAAGCGACTACTGGAAGGCTATGTTCACTTCAAGGACGAAGCACGTGTTCAAAAATTGAGAGCAAAAGTTCTCAAATATAACCGTCTCGTAAGAGACCTTGGCCTACGCGATCACCAGGTATAACATCTTCTACTCTGACGAACCCGCTAGCTGAGGTTCATCAGGTTCCTCGAGCCCAAAAAGCGAGCTGGAAGACCTTTGGTTTGCTAACCTATCGTGTCTGTCTCCTTATGGTTTGGACATTCCTTGCTCTTCCCGGAACCATCCTGAATGGTCCTATGTTTGTCTTGGCATCTCTTATATCCCGAAAGAAAGCCAAAGGTCAGTACATTCATGTCACCTCCCTGAAGTTAGTGACCTGATTTTCAGAGGCCCTTGCTGCGTCTGTTGTCAAAATTGCGGGAAGAGACGTCCTTGCGACCTGGAAAGTGCTTATATGCCTTGGCGTTGCCCCCGTACTTTATACCTTTTACGCATTCGCCGCCACCCTCATTGCCATCCGAGCTAAGGCCCCTCTTAAATGGAGGGTTGCAACTCCTTTCCTAGTCTTCGTCATATTGCCCTTTATGAATTACGCAGCACTTAAGTTTGGTGAGGCCGGTATGGACGTTCTCAAGTGAGGACCTTCTCAACTAGCTTAGTTAATACCCAAATGATTTATCTCTAGATCTTTACGGCCCTTGATCGTTGCCCTTGTTCCGGGTCAACAGCGATCCCTCGATAAGCTCAAAGCATTTAGAATCGAGTTGTCGAACGAGGTAGCCGATCTGATCAATGATTTCGGGCCGAAACTATACGAGGATTTCAATGAGGTACGTTTCGGAAGATACTTTACTGCAAGCATTACACCTAAGCATGGAATAGTGGCGCATCCTCGTACCTTCAGCCAGTGTGCCCCCATCTACCGGCACTCCTGGTATTTGGCGTCGGAAAAGTGGAACTGGCGCGGTTGATGCCCAGGGTCTTGGTTTAACACATCCAATGACATGGATCGATGAACGCCTCTTTGGCTGGAGCCGCAGCGCCAAACGGGGTACAAGCGCGTGGAGTGGGTTCTCTGGCGACGAATCTAGTCGTATAGGTACACCAGATGAGTCTGATGATGAAGACACTGGCGACTATGACAATGTCATTGGCGTTATTCCGATAGCGGACGAAGTAACAACCCATCAAAAGCCGAAGAGTCGGCAAAGCTCGTTCGCAGATCTGCAAAGGTTGCGTTTATCACCCCTACCCTCCAGGTCAACGGACGCTCTACCGATATCGAAATACATGCAATCAACCACTGTTTCGCCGACTGAGACCGAAAGTGATGGTTTACATATTCGACAACGGCATCGACAACGAAGACAGAGTTTGTCGGATGGCATTCCTGTCACACGAATTGCAGCACTTGACAGAGAAGAACAATTTTCTGACGCTACACATGACTTGAACGACGAAATTGATAGGAACAGAACAAAGAATGGCACTACAGAGTAACCAAAAAAACCCAGCCAGACTGATACAAATTGTCGGTAGCATCAACCAAAAAAGACACTATGACCTTTTACAGTATTTCTAGCCTGTTGCTTACTGGATAACCTCTTTATTAATGTATGTATTCACCGAATAAACGTACTTGGGAGGCTTATGTGAGCTCGAACGGTTTTCCAGCCGTTAGAATCTCAACGCCAGTCTCTGTGATTCTAGAAAACAAAAAGACCAGAACAAATTGATTGATTTCCCAGACGAAGACGAGAACATACAGTAAAGTTTCTTCAAATTGAGCACTCCTATTTCCATCCACCGTTGTAGCCGTCCAATTATCTGGCCAGTGAACCTCAGACCAGTTGCTACCAAAGTTAGTCATCTGTAAAAAAAAAGAATTACGACTCTCATTGGGTGTATGTACTTCAAGAACGCACCGGTTCAATCGTGAAAACCTTGTTTATTAGTGACGATCAATTACTACTCATAGCTTGTGCCGTTTCTGCTCACCATGCCTGGCTTCATCGAGCCCACCGCTTTGTTCTTCGCATAATGTGGTATGTTCGGTGAACAATGGAAGAGATCATTTATTCCATGTCCTGTGTATGTGCGTACGGTCGAGCATCCGTTTGCGCGTGCAATAGGTTCGCTGGAAATAATATCAGAATTACAGCTTGTGCATGCGTTTACTACGACCTACATGATTTTCCCAATATCCCGAAACAACGCGCCAGGCTTACAAATCTTTATGGCCTCATCTAAGCAACTACGCGCTGTACGAATAAGTTTTTTGGCCTCTTCATCAATCTCGCCCACTGGGTATGTTGCATTGAGGTCGGCGTGGTATCCTTGCGTAAGAATCGGAATTAAACTGCGCTTGCGTATACTAAGTGACACTACATACCGTCGAAATAGAGAGATACATCTTGGTCCAATATCTTCACACAACTTCTGAAACGAGAAAAAAGGGAAACTTACCGATATTGATGATGTCCCCCTCCCGCAGCTTCCTTTGATCGGGGATACCATGGCATATCACCTCATTAACAGACCTAACAATAAAACGATCCGTGGAGTAAAACATTCATGAAGCGACAGTGATGCGTACGTGCAAACGGATTTAGGGAAATTGCGGTAGTTGAGAGGGGATGGGTAAGAATTTCGTTCAATCGTAGCCTGATGGACGATATCATCGATTTCGTCAGTTGTGATCCCTGGACGAATATGTGAGGCAGCAATATCCAAGACTTCTCGAGCAAGCTAGATAATCGAATTTACGGTAAGGCCATCTCACAGCGCTTCACGAATAAAAAATCGCACAACACACGCCTTTCGCGCCTTGTCTTGCTCCTCTATCGAGAGTATTCGCGGGGGTTGGCCAGCACGCTTCATCTCTGATAGAGGTTTACCTATCAGAACAAGGTGAGTTTGTAGACTCAGACTGTCAGGTTGGTGCTACCGACCATCAACAGCGTAGTCGGGGCGGGGTATATGGTCTGGAACTACTCGAGTCTTGGAGAGCGGATAAGCCGGACGTAGTGACCCTGTAAATCCATAGTTCGGGAACGGGTTGTATGTGCCATCTGTAGTCCCCACTTTAGCACCCTAGAGCTTGTTGTTAAAGCGTTTTGTCATCACCTTCCGTCTTGCCAGACGCGAGTAAATGTATGGCTTTGTGCAGCTTCTGCGGTAAAGATCAGTTTTGGGCCGCTACGCTTGTTAAAGGAATACTTGCCCCTGTATTTCAAGTTCCAAACTATATTTAGTGGACAAATCACAAGAAGTCAACTCACACCCAGACTTGAAGCAATCCTGTCCGCAGAAGAACGACCCCTTCAGCCCAAGTCTGTGACAGGTGAAAGGTTATGATCGATTGTGAAAGGGGAAATGAATGACGACCCACTTGTTACAAGTCGGACATTCCAGACGTGAAGGTGGATTGCCGTTTGGACAAGAAGGATTCTGGCATAAGACTGTGGAGGCCATGATGTTCTGACTCAAGTTATGAAGCCTGAGGAAACAAAACAAACAAAAAAAAAAGGGAAAGGAAAAGCTGAAGGCCCAAAAATCGATTACTTCCAACAATTTATACTTCTAGTTTATCAAAATGTAAATCTAGTATGCTACAAAAGTCATGACAATGTTATTTAAGGTGAATGGAAGGATTAGGGTAATAGTGTATCAATGGGGAGGATGCAAAAAGAAAAGAAAAAAGAAAAGAGAAGTGTATTATATGATACGCGACGGTATAGTTGCACGATTAGAAAAGTCTATAAGAAGATCAGTAGTAGATGCAAGGGATGGAAAGCAAATAGTGTATAACCAGTATGAGTATTCAAAGGATTAACGACCAGGCAAGGGAAGAATCTCTTGCAAAAGGATTCTGTCCGTAAAGGTTGCCGACGATAGTGAGGATAATTAGATGGATAGCAAGCCGTTGGTGTTTACAGGTACCCAGGTAGGGTTTGCTAATGGGGGTGGGGGATGACCTCGAGCTTGTAAGCTGTCTCTGTATCCCGACATGCTCTGCTTAGTGCTCGGAAATGGGGAACGCCGAAGATTTCGACAAGGGCACCCTCGTTTTCGCTAATCCAAGATATGGGAGGTAACCCGCGAATGGTTCGATAAACCCCTTGGGGAAGGGATTCTTCAAAGGCAAGTGTGACAACACCGGTAAGGAGACATTGTATAAGGCTAAGGATATCATTGATGGGGGGACATATCTTCCGGACGGACTCAAAGATGTCGCTATGGAAGACCATTTGCCATTGGATACGACGTTCAGGGGAAAAGAAAGAACTAGCATGTACTGGAAGCTGGAGCTTGAGTTTGGGACCAGCTGGCAGTCCGACAGAAGAGCGCCAGATGGATGAAGTTTCGAGTGAGAAGAGCATGCGGCTGTCGTTACACGGTGCATCTGACCAGTTATGTTCCCGGATGAGCCGAAGCCTCAGGGTTTGGAGCCAACGATGAGCGCGGGCATAGGTAGAGCCCAAGGCGTCAGCAGTGGTTAAAGGTATGCGAGTACGACGAGCCCAGTCGTCCATATTTTTAACGTCACTAGAGAAAATGACCTCTGCTCTTGGACGCGAAGTCATTCTGAACTGGTAGAGGAGAAGTTAGTGACTGTGGGAGATGATGAGAAAGAGGGGAGAGAAAAACAAGAGAAGCTTACGATGAGTGTTGAGGATGTTAAGTGCGACGACGAGCTCAGAAGGAGGAGAGGCAAGAGAGCATAGCTAGTGCGAGCCTTTTTGTACCCTAAACAGCGTACAGAATATTAATATTAATTTATAAAAAGAATTAAAAAAAAAAAAAATCATCACCGAACGAGCGTCGGTCACAAATACACGTGTAAAGTTGACCATCGTCCTTTTCACACCCCTGCCCCTGACACCCCGTTTCTCTTTCTCTCCCTTTCCTTACCTCCGTATACATTTTGAACACCCTTGACTGGTCGCGGTCGTTCCCTTTCAATGTTTCGAGCTTCTTGCACAGTTACAATCCACAAGGATACTCCAATCTTTTCTTTTTCTTTCAAAGATTCGCAAAAAGTTCCCACGATCAAGGGCAGCAATAATATTATAATATTCTTTCCAAACTTGGGTACTTGATACCCAGGCGCTCAAGCGCTCAGTTCCAAATGGGACCTCTCATTCCAAATCCGATGTTATTGACCCTTCAGATGTCACATATTACTCTCCTCCGATAGTCGCGTTTCTCTGCCAACAAGCAACTATTAACTTGAAACATTCCGTCACTCCGAACCTAACCTAGTTCCTATTTTATTTTAAAGTATTTTATTCGCCTCCAACGATGTCCGAATGCCATTTATTTCGGCAATTAATGATTACGTAATTGTCGTTAACGTTTCCCTACCCATGAATATTAACGAGGTCACAAGTAGCACTCCAGACAGCCCTTTTGACGTTTACGAAGCGTACCAACGAATACTACTCGATGAACAAGTATGTCAAGTCTTGCTCAGCTTGGCAAACCCCACAATAATTTCCTTCCACAAGATATCACCGCCTCTTGCAGCTATCATTGCACTTACTCATCTTATGGAAAAGTCCACCGGCGAGTATCTGAAGCGATATCATTCCCCAATCATAACCTCAGAACAGCCGGAACTATGTTTGAACTTAGCAAAGCACTCAATGATGGTGCTGAAGCTCTAAAGACAAGATCTTCAAATCCGATCAGTATGAACGCCGGCTGTGAACTCTTCATCGCGTTTGTCACCTTGTTCCCACATGATTCAGACGTGCGTTCTTTCGTTAGCCCCCGCCACAATCATGGCTTAATTAGCATCACAAGAGTTTTACCGATTTAAAGTCTAAGCTCGTACGCCAGGGACGACAATACGCAACGGAATCACTCACTTATCGCAGAAAAATCGCCGAACTTGCCGTCAGCTTTATCAAGGACGGCTCTGTGGTCGGCCTAATTTATTTTTTTCAATGTACACTATACATATGAATATTCCTCAAGATTCTCACACATTCATACTCAAGAGTGGTTATGCAAACTCTCCTGCTCGCCCACGAACGCAAAAGAATATCAGGTTTTTTGATGTTCCCCTTGCGGCCTTTTCAATAACTTAAATATCGCTCTACCCAAGTTTTTGTTACAGAAGCACGGCCCCGAGGCCTCGGGTAAGCACCCCACAACCTAATTATCTTGACTGCGCTGATTCTAACCCTAGAATCAAAACTGCCGAAGCTCTGACCGCCGCAGGTGTCCCCAGCACCGTCATATTAGATTCTGCTGTTGCATATGTTATGGAAAAAGTTGACTTCGTCCTCGTTGGGTCAGAAGCTGTGGTGGAAAGTGGCGGACTTATAAACGCTGTCGGGAGCAATCAAATGGCGATCATTGCCAAGGCGGCCAACAAGCCTTTTTATGCTCTTGCCGAGAGGTACAACTCACATTATGCGTCTTGCAATCCTGCCTCACCATTCTCAGCTACAAATTTCACCGGCTTTTCCCGTTATCCCAATATGATCTGCCCAATAACAACGCTCGAATATTCTCTTTTCCCCGCCCAATGCCGTCGGCCTCACCGCATCAAATTTCCGAAACGCCCATGTCGTCACCAGATTCCAGCACTCCGGAGGGAAAAACCCGTTCCGATGTGGCGTTGACAACATTCACGCAAGAGCTGATTTCACAGAACAATCCGGACGTTGACTATACAAGGTGCTGTTGTCAATCCTCCTCACTTTTTTTTTCCCGTGCATCTAAGATCCGGCCTAGACCTGATCTGATATCCCTGGTGTTTTCCGATGTTGGCAGCCTCACGCCTGAAGGCGTCAGTCAATATCTAGTTGGAATGTTCGCGGGATAGAGTAGCGTGACTCCAATAACATGCGGTCCCAATATATGTCTTATGGTACTCGGGAAGAACTTGGAGATGGATCATCACGATATCTGATTAACTGTGTTGTACTCCTACCAAAGATCACCCAGGCCATAACGTGATTGAACCTTCGTCTAGTTCTAAAATGCTTTTGGACGGTGGCCTTCAAAGTTGAGACAAACAAATCCTTTTAGTCCTTTAATTCACCATTGTCTGCCATCTAGCCCGGACGGAAGAATCATGACAGAACCTTGAAACGATGTGGATTTGATCGAGCGTGATCAAAGCTGCATCCAAGTCACCGAGCATTCCTTTGTTGATCACAAATTTGCCTCCGTGAGATGTTGTTAAACTCAAACGTACCTGTTGGCCGATACACGCGCGTTTGACTCCATTAGCAAGGCATTATGAACCTACTAGCGCGTTACTGGAGCTTTCAGTCTATTCCAGGCAGAAGCCCTCCATGATATGACATGATATGATGCATCCGGGCTCTGCCAGTGGGAACAGACGCGGAAGTTGGATTTTAGAATTTTGACACTCCGAAGTTTGATCTTATTCGCTACCTCCGCCTACCCATTACTTCTTGTGTTGATTGCGGTAGCTGATTTCGGCCTCAGTACACGACAAGTGTTTGTTCGTCTGCAGAACACGCCCACATCGTGATAAAGCAGTGTGTTGAGAAACGGCCCGAATCTTGATCAGCATGCACCTCAGCTTCCTCATTTTATTTTAATTCCTTTTCCCCGGTTTGGTCGATGTATAAAGGAGCGGGTCGCATGGTGCTTCAATTTTTTTTACCCAACAACCCTCACTTTGGCTTTAGACCCCTCCTGACGGTCGATAATTCCTTCCTATGTGTAAATGGCGACAGTGAGTAACTCTGAGTACTACCACTTGTTCCCGGCTAGCATCTAACTACACCGCAAGGGTCCAGCACATTTTTGCGTTGTGCAACCATGTATATAACCTGGTAGGCTTCGCTGCGCGTACACTTTCGCTGCAGAGAAATATTGACACGAGATTCAATAGCCAGACGAAATGGTGAACTGGCACCTACCCACACTAGCTACAACCAACTCACCATAATTTAGATCCAGTGCGAAGATCGCTGGTGCAAGTTTAGTTCCACACACCCTCCCAACTGCGGTCCTGATTGCAAAAAGTCTTGCTGGCAATAGTAAGTTCAGCATCTTTCCTAACAAGCAACAAGGACTGAGTTTATGGTTCACTATAGCCGACAATTTCCTGAGCAGTATAGTATGATTTTTCATATTACAGAAATTATAACAAAGTTTATTCATTCGCGTTACATTTGCAGATCGTACATTTCAAAGGCTATGCCCTCGATGCGAGGACGCTGCCGCACAGACATCAAGACGCTAAGGTGGACAGTAAACTGCGTCGATGGCACAAGATGGCGATATAGAACGAGTAAACAACAGTTTTCAATCGGAGCATGATGACACTTGCCACAACCTTTTTACTGCGTGAAGTTGTGAAAGCCTCACGACCTAGAGGCTGAGTCTCAATGGGGCCATTTACAACCCGAGCCCAACAGCCGCAGCCATGCATAATTCCAGAGAAGCCTATACCCGTGAAAATTAAGGGGTGAACCACCAAAATAATTATAAGAGAAACCTATCAAGTTTGTGTCCGTGGAGCATCGCGGGAGGCTAAGCTGACAGAGAACCACACTCGCGCCGTTAACGTAATCACGCCGTTGGAGTGTCATTGGTGACTTCTTTTTGACTTAGGTTTCGACTCCATATTTTGAGAAGGTTGTAAGAGATCTAGTTATCCCATCGTGAGCTCCTGCTAGCCGGAGGCTACTCCAGGTCGATCAATTAGGGAAGTTCACGTTAAAGGACCAGGAACTATTCTAGATGGGGCAACGCAGAAGGGAGGATGGAACGAAACGTTCCCTGCCATCCATGTCGTGCTATCTTGAGGCAAAGTACAAGAAGGCAGAAAGAGGATAAGGCTAGTATTTAGTCCACAAGGCTACCGCGTGTTAAAACATGAGGAAAAAGTTCTAGGAAGATTTTCGGGCTCTAATAAACAGTTACCAGTAGTTGGGTCCCGTGTGCTCAAGGATTGTGAACCATATCATGAGAGATACCTTCCTATTAAGCGCAAGTTCGCTACCACAGCGAGTCATGTGGAATTAATTATATTCGAGCCAGGCAAGAATATTGTGAAGGGAGGATAAAGAAAGAGCTCCAAATCTAGGCCGCTTCATGTTCGAACGGAGGAAAACTGTGATCCCCCTTAATAGATATATATTACGTAACTGCGACTCCTGTTACTGCAACCACAAGTGATGTCCCCCAACTCCCAATGGCTTTTCTCCCTATCTGCTCTATACATGACCCCATCTATCGGAATATCCCTTGAAAAACAGCTATACGACAGAGCAAGGGGTGTCGAATTTCTATTCAGATTGGGCTCTTCGCTTGGGCTGTTCGTATCCGCTCATCATTTACGGCTCATTCCTTTGACATCAACCCGGGTTCTTTTCAGCCCAAGCTCCGCCATGTTTACTGCAGCTACTTGGTTCCATAGATTCTATATGCGTTACTCTATGGAAGAATTCCACCGCCAAGTAAGACTTTTGTGTATACTCAGATTCTTTCTCCAATGGCGGGAGTATTCCTAGGACGTTGCGGCATCATGTATCTTTCTCGCAACAAAAACTGAGGAGTGTGGTCGAAAGCTACGAGACGTTGCCAGAGTCTGCCAGGCGAAAATCGCCGGAGTTGACATTTCCATTATTCCCGCAGATAGCAAGGTATGTCGCATGACTAACCCTACTACTGTAGCCGAACACCTTCTAGGAAGTGGACCAGCTACAAAGTTCCATATTACTAACAGAAGAGTTCCTACTTGAGGCAATCTGCTTTGATCTTGTGGTTGAAAGCCCACACGCCGAGCTGGTAGACATCTTCGATGCATACGAAGGCAACCCGACAATTCAGGAATATGCATGGAGCCTCGCTCATGACTCGTTTGTCTTAGCCCCTCCATTGTGATTACGGTAATCTGACAGAGGGCCCTTTTGGGCAGATATCGTACACCGATATGCCTTTTGTATACTCCCAAGATTATCGCTGCTGCTTGTTATGTCCTTGCCCAGCGCATTTTTGACGGACCTAATTCACCATCCCTCGACGCTCGCATTGCTGCATCAGCACCCACAGCTTCCTTGCCTACGCCTCCGTCACATAAACCACCATCACCTGACGCTTCTCGTTATGTCATTGAGCACTTCACTTTTAGCGAAACGGAACTCTCTTCCGTTGCAGGTCATATATTTTTACAAGTCCCAATTCAATGACAATCTAATGTCCCATTCACAGAGGCATTGAGTATCCTTCTGGAGTTCTATTCATCTCAAGATGTCCAAAGCAGTTTTCCGTATCTTTCCAGCATCACTGCGGTATGTGCCGTCTCATCCTCACCTCATGTCATGCTTTATATTGGTTCTCAGGTGCCTCCTCCAACCACATCCAATCCACATTTATATGTATCAGCTGTTCCGGCACCCACTCAAGTTGGTGATTCATCTTCCATTGATATTTTGGGAAGAACACCAAACTCATCACATGGCGGTAACACTCCGGCGAGAGGTATCTACAATGAGAAAAATGCTCCCCATCCAGATATATGATCATTATAGTAATAAGCTTCTAGGTATACAGGATAATGTAAAGATCCAGCGAGGACCGTGATTGCAGTAATACTATAATAAGTATTCCCCTAGGGAAGTATCTGGTACATGACGTAGCACCCCCTCAACACCTCTGGGAGCGGTTAAGGTATCATGTGGTACTGTCAACGTCTCAGCTAGCCAGCCCATGACCAATGGCTGTCGCAATGATGTATTATAGCCAGAGTCACCGACTAATGGGCCATTGCCTGGAAGGCTGGAGGTGCAAGAACCAGCGTCTGAAAAACACACGCCAGCAGATGAGGCAGCATCTGATGGGACAAGAATAAGAAGCCCAGACGTAGCTAGAGAACTCGCAAATTACCATCACTCTTGCCGTCCCAGTGCGACTCGGAATCAGGCACCTTTCGAAAATCGACCTTGGACCTAATCAGGGTAGCAGAAACGGGAGAAAGGCGATAGACCGTTGGCTCGGGCACCTATATGTGAAGAACGTAAGGTTACTTGCCATAATTTATGAAAGGTAGACTTGGCACTGAGGGGTCTCCCGCAGGTTGGGCCCGATCATGTCGTATACAGTGCAAGGATTTTCGTATGAAAGATGTGGAGTTTCGGCACCTACTTTGGGAACTGATGCAGTACTGAGGATGCGCATGGCAGAAGCGGTCCAGAACACCAAGCATTCAGCGATTGAGGGGGAAGCTGAATCGTAGGGGTAGACCTCGGACACAAAAGCCGCTGTCCATCCTTTATCAAAGGTGAGACTTCGCATAGACACAGTTCAGCCTAATCTCACCTAGTGAGAATGCTCCAAAGACCCAGCTGTGATATGAAGTCAAGACAAACCAACGCGTGCGATTCCTGTTACAAACGTCCCACACCTACGCCTTCCTATTAGTGGAGAAAATGGTAGACGTTTCAAAACGCCTTACTTTCCCCCATAGTCGATGTTGGCTCTCTAAGATTTCCCCTGGAAATGCACTGTTATCTTTGCGAAGGGAGGGGAACTGTGCAGTTGGTCAGAAACATCAAAAAAGATGCCTTGAAATTTTCGGACCGATCTACACCGTGAAAACATTTGAATATCCTTATCAGATAATATCCAAGGGGGTTGGAAGGCTACTGTAAGCCTACTGGTCGGCGACGAGTCGGAACTTGCGCTGGTGCTATCTGACCAGGTAAAATATCGAAATATGTCCTTGTCCAGATTTTCGGACTCGTTTTCCTCAACAAGAACAAAACTGTAGTTGGTTGTTTCTGGAAATAGTAAGTGAAGAGCGCATTGTGCTGTCTGAAGCGGTAGATTCTCGATCCATGGTATCATGCTATGATAATTTGGTCTGGTTTGTAAGATAGGCCTAAAATAGATCAACGGACGTACTGTGTGATCGTATTGGCTCGTCTCTTAACCAAGGGAAAGCCGACCGTTGGGTTGCATGGAATGGTTAACTCCTCCTGAACATCGTCCAGGTCGCGCAGATCTACAGATTGAGCAGTAGCGTGGTTATCTATCCCTGAAAAAGAGCCGCTAATTAGGTCGGGATTGCAAGGGGCAATGCATTAAAGCTCTACACGAGGTCATTTTTTTATCCACAGACGGCATTAAGGGATGTATAGCCTCAAGTCTACGCCAATGTTCTGGGCTGATATGAAGTTTATTGGCATGACTCTTGTGACCGTCTGGAGGTACGTCAATAGCGACGTGCATGGTGGGCAAGCAACAGTCTGCGAGATAATCTCTAAGGTCGAACATGAGAATTATTCAAGTGTTCAATCTCGTTCCAACACTTTTATTCGAAGGAAATAACAAGACATTCCTAAAGCGATGGATGATTGATGTCAACTGTGTGATCCGGGTTCCGTAGTAGAAGAATGGCGTCTATAAAAGGAGATAAGTATTCTATTCTAAATTGACTTCATTTGGGTACACTTATACAAGTACAAGTACAAGTATTACTACAAGTGCGTTTGTTCAGGAAATACAAACGTAATGTACAGTCGCCATCGTAACACCCCGAGTTAGTAGTCAATGCCCAAGGTTCCAAGTTGGTCTCTAGTATTACATTCATTGCATTTTGTACGACTGATTCGTATCGGATTCTTCACTGGAAGTGCCATCAACCGTATACAGCCACTGGATTTGCATCCTTGAGATAACATCGTTTACGACGAGCCAGTGTACACAAATCACAAATCAACTTACCTATAGGATGTATGTGTCGTCTGCTGAACAAACAATTTGGTCTGAGGCAATCTTGAAAGCGAGTTGCCATAGCACTGAAGTCACCACACTCAGTGTGGTATCGACCATCTATAATCTGAAAAATCAAAGGTTGTAGAGGTCCTAGACAAAGTAATATGTAGCGAACGTTATGACACATATTGCGTTGTAAAAAACAGATCCAGTTGAACAGAGGCAGTGTGTTCCTTCTGTTCTTCCCTCGCCTGAATTTATCAAGATTCGTTCACTACGCGCGGACAGGCGCGTGTAAGCCGCGTTCTTGAATAGAGTTGCCTTTAGCAACGTGGGGTTCGCGTAATATGCCGTTGCAATGTCCAACAAGCAATTGCATGGTTGAATCGGGTGCCGAGACGTTATACCTGAATCAAGACTGACAAGAGACGGGGAAGTGAAGTGTGCAGCTGGTCTTTCTGCCAAATGCCCCAAACGATTGGTAGGTTTCATGAAAGCAACACCGCACCAGATCTCCATGCTGATGTCACAAAGCAACGAGTGATGCATAGAACAAGCTCAATCAGAAAACGAGGAGGTTGGATGAGGTAAGAGAACTTCTACATCAAGATCCCAAGTCACATCGGGGCCTGCTTGTGCAACGACTATAGAATAGCTTATAGGTTATAAAAGGTTCCAATGGACATTCCCACGGTACGCCTGTGATCCAGAACGCTGAGGATAGTCACTGAGATGGCTTCAAAGTATCCTTTGTTTTCTATTCACATCAAGTGGAGGCTGGGATGATGCTTTGGTGTGCTGGTGCCTCTGCATGTTTTCATCGTTTATAATAATGTGTTATGCTCCACGATTGCGGATTTTGGTTACTAGCTGTACCTTCTTTCGCACCTGATCATGAAACACAGGTAAACGTGTGTATTCGGTTGAAGAAAAGTCTCTTACCTCGTGTGCGAATTGTCTCCGCCATCTCTCACTTTCCAGCCTACGGCGCTTCTCTCCCTTCTTCTCGTGTCTTTCTGCCCTTCTTAATTGCGCTCTAACCTTATTCCGTTGGAGAATAGCATGCAGTCGGGCATACGCCTCTGCGACGTTGCCGCTATTGACTTTCACACTCCGGCCTAAGGATAGGTATGATTGAGTGGAGGTTTAAGCTGAAACCATATAAAATTAAACCTGAGTAGGCATTCGCCGGGGGGTGTTGACTGACGTTGCTTTTGGCCATTTCTGATTGATGTCGCCAAATTTCTTCAGGAGTTCTTTTCTCCTCGTGGCGAGGAGCAATAGCGATGTCTCCAATTTGATTGTTCCAAGTTAAAGAGTTCAATCTCCGCATTTGCAGTCGACATGTGGAGTATATTACGGGTCGTTCAGATAAAAAAGATTTCCGTAATAGAGGTAGAATTGCTGTGAGCATGGCAAGGATAGTAGAGCCTGTAAGGCACTGAGTGGGTTGAGTACCTATTTGGACTTGTTTATAGTGATGTTTATAGTGCTGTTTGTCGGCTGGATCTCGAGTCTCGACTAACATCTCATAGAATGGTTTCTGAAATAGTCCTCGAGGAACTTGAGGTGTTGCTCGAGTCATTATTAGAAGACATGCACTACCATTGATTCTTCTTCTTTCAGGTGCTAGAAGCTATATATCCTGATGAGCTCTCGAGTCCGTAATGTGTAATGCACGTATCACTGTCACAATACAGCTAAAGCTCGCGTAAAAGAAATCTCCGAAACGGATATTGAGATCGATGTTGAACCAGATGACCCCGTCGATGGTGTTGAAGAGCGTATGTTACTCACAAATTTCAGTGTTTGATCAGTACCCCACAACTAATTTTTAAAATCACGCAGTGAAATTAACATTACACGTTCATTATACTGATGAGTATCCAGACGTATTGCCAGATCTAGCCTTGAAAACAGTGGAAGGCGAGGTTTATGACGAAGAGCTGACTGCTATTCTGGAGGAGCTCCGCTCAGTGGTTTGTGGCGCGCAATCGGTTGAATGACTTTGTCTTGTGAAACCTGACAATCTCACAGGGGAACGATAATATCGGAATGGCCATGACATTCACTTTGGCTTCGCATCTGAGGGAACAATTGTCACGACTTGGTCGTATCAGAGCAGAGAGACACCGGAGGGAAGAAACAGAGAAGGAGCGGTTGGCACTTGAGGTAACCATATGGGGCAATTTCTTTTTCAAAGTGTCTTTTAAAGACACTTTTATAGGAAGAGGAAGCGCGAACTCGCGGAACCCCGGTTACGGTAGAGGCCTTTAAGGCATGGAAAATTGGCTTTGACCAAGAAATGGCGTCCAAAAAAGCGCGAGAAGAGGAGGAGAAACTAAAAGGCTTGACATCCAAGGAGAAGGAGGAATTCAAAAGGTTAAACACTAGATTAACGGGTAAGATAGTCTGCCTTTGCCCGGGACTCGATGACCATCCTTCACTCTAGGCCGTCAATTGTTCGAGCGTGGAGATAGGAACTTAGAGGACGATACTCTTCTAGAAGAAGGCACCGTTTCAGTGGACATTAGCCAATACGAGAGGACAACGATTGAAGAGGAGCAAGACGAGGAAGGCGTTGATTTCAGTGATAGTGATTAAGGTTGCCTTTACGAGATAGATACATCTATCCTATGTGACGGTCGTAAATAAATAAATACTTGCTTCTTGTCCCCGAAAAATTTGAAGCTATCTATAATCCTTGTAATATTCCCTCTTCCTCCTTGTTCCCGTCAATAACTCCCCCCCCTTCTATCTGCTTGCACCCAAGAAGAGAGCTGCCTTCTTCCCGTAGCCACCCGTCATCATCTATATGAAGCCGCCGAGTATGTTGCTGCGTATCTTGCACGATATCCTCTCCGTTGAGTCTCAACCACTCGAGGACCGGCTTCGTCGTCCAGCGTTCAACGGATCCATCATTAGCTTGAAACCACCCTAGGTGCCCGCCACCAGTGGTTAAGGCCATGATGATACAACCATTACCGCCACCATCCATAGGAACGTGTTGAACGACGGGATCGTCTGCAGCGTTGATGGTAAGGAATGGGACCCGGATGCCTTCCATCACATAATGGCTCGACGCCCAGCGATAATAGTCCTGAGCTGTTGCAAACGGGAATACAGGCGGAGAACCACCCGCTACTCGAGTAAAGGTATCGTCAAACTTGTCCAATGTCGGATTCTTTAGGTCAATTGCGAGAATCAGAGCTTTAGCCACTCGGTGTTCTGGATCCGCCCGAAGTGCTTCGGAGTGCCGTTTCAACAACCTCTGCAAATTTCCTCCCATGCCCTTAGAATAAACGTGCTTGCCTACAATGGAACGTAGTAACCTATGAATTGTGAAACAAATGAGACAAGGAAAAGCGATTGCAAAGTCTCTATACCCTTCATTATTTTGTGCAAGATCCCATGGCTATGGAATATATACGGGTTAGAAACGCACGACATTGGAACGCGGGGTGATTCTTACGCAGCCGAGGGCACATGCAGATGAAAGGCGGCTCTGATCTCCCTCCTCAGAAAGATACCTCGTGATCACGTTTGCGCCAAGGGAAAAACCGAGCCCAAGAAGAGGAGCATTAGGATACATATGGGCTATAAACATGAGAGCCTGTCGAAGATCGTCTGTATGTCCAGCTGAGTACAGCTGGGGGCTGGTGATAGGAACTCCTGCGCCTGAAGTACAAGGTAAGATCCTGCTGGACAGAGGGAAGATAGGTAACGGACATCCTCTAAAGTTGACAACCACAGCTCGATAGCCAAGGCCACCTGTCCCGGGTGGTGCACAGGCCTGGTGTAAAATCGCCCTCACGTATGCCTCATAGGAGCCTTACAACAGAATAAGCAAGAGGATCTCATTATTGACAGAGAACCAATACCTCCAGTCAGGCCATGTTTCACAACGATGATGGGTGTATTGTCTGAGAGACCTGAATCATCAGGAGGAGCAAAATCCAAACCGCTTTGAACATATCAAGTTAAATGCGTAACATGTACAGCCAACAGCGAGGACGTACAGGGTACCACCATCTGCTAAACGAATATATTTTCTTATAGGATGGGTGAGCTACGTTGAATGTAGAGTGCCATCGAATACACAAGCCTGTTGTACCACATGTGGTCAATCTTGGAAAAATCACCGAGGACACAATAGATAGTTTGCAGGTGGCCACTGGGTTACCATCGTCAGTGCCGGCGCATGGATAGTTGTGTACAGTGTAGCTCACTTGAATAGCCACCATGGCGGATTGAATTGGGTGAAGAGGCTTGGACATCGACTTTCAACCAAAGACTGTAGAGCAACTTGCTCGGTCTCTTTCTTGCCCTTCTTCACGGCCATCAAAACGGATTTTTGCGGAAAATGGATCAAGGGACATCGATCAGGTGAACCATGGCTTGTCATGCTGAACAATGCGCCCATAAGTCTGATACCAACAAAGCTGAACATGGAACCCATGATGCGCAGAGTGCAGTAAAAGCGGGAACTCACCAGAGTAATAAAGGTGATGGGCGTCGCATGGTCTAGCCTTCTCTTACTCGCCCGGCTACGCACTAAATCCGGTTAAAGCGTGATGTATCAGGCATGCGCAGGGGTCAGTGATCCTACTCGGTCGGACGGGGAACAGCGCATCTATACACAGCATGAAAGCGTAAGTAATTCGTTGCAAATGATAATTCTCCAGGGTCGTTATCCTCCCCTGGAAGCTTAAAAAGTCCACGGTAATACACATACACTATAGTTCATGGTAAAGGCGTAGTAGATGTGCCAACATGTGACATCGGGTCCTAAGCTTAGCCTAAACCCTCATCTTTATTAATCCATCCATACAATGCCTTACAATTATAAAAAACACCAATGTCGTGTACTTGCCCCATTTTCAATCCAATTTCTATTGCTAATTAACAGCCTAATTAGCATTTTTACCCTGATGGTCGATCAAAGGTACCGGGCTGTAGTCAGGGCAGAGATTGTCGGTTCGTGTCCTTTCTCTTTTTGCTTGTAAACCCTGATGGATTAACACTTGTATTTACATAGCTTCCTCCATCCCAGTGACGAAGGTTGGCCAAGAGTAAATCTCAGGTCAGGAAAAGAACGCGTCAGTGGTAAGATATCTGCCTCGTCAGCAAGAGGGACAGAACCTCTTGTAAAAACCCTGATTTCTCGCGACCCGATGAATCCTCGCCCTGCTCCTTTAGCTTCTCAAGATGATCTATTCCTTCAAAGGCAACGAGAAGAAAGCCGAAAATCGCGTGAAAAAAGCCAGCCCCGTCGGACAAGCATTGGTCGACGCAAAGACTATAACAATCGTGATAAAAGATATACGGACGGCCAAAGCAGACGTGACAGTCGGGCTTCGCCTGGACCTCTCGATAATTATAATCGCACCAATGTTCACTCAGCAAAGGCGCACGATCAGCCTCGCTCGGTTTGTTTTTTCCTCACGATGGAGAAGGTGACTCATTATTTCCAGACCTCCGAAGATAAACGTGGGTATGCAGATAGCCGTGATGCATCTGCTTGTCCAACCCAATCCAGTCCCCGTTTTGTGCAAAGTTCAAGTACCAGTGATAATTGTCGTCAAGAATCAACCTCATTCAGCGATCCTATCATTGTTCCTAGCATGTCCACAGGGAGAAATATGCCCGTATCCAACAAAGACTACGCTGCTCCTTCCTTGAAAATCTCGCGAACAGAAGAATGCGCCCAAAAAATCGTCACCTTGTTCCGCGATCTTGCGAGGTCATTCACTATTCAGGATGGTGTTTCGACAGTTTTTTGAAGAACAAATATTTTCTAGATTTTCCAGCCAAGCAACGTTGGATGCCGAAGCTCAAGTTAGAGAAGACAATAAACTCAAAGCATATATGGAACTTTCAACCACCCTTTCGAAGATCTCTTCCAAGCCCACGGCTGTAATCATGACTACCATCGCCGATATCCTTCTTAGACAGGCTCAGAACAAGCAGCGGATTGAAGACAATTTGAAAGCTATTTCTGGAATCTGGGGTGAAGCTTTCAACGTTTTTATTTCCGAGGTTTCAAAGAGCATGGACCTCAAGCTTAAGGAGGCCCAAATGAAATTGCGCGAAGAAGCGATATATGTAGGCCAGTACGGTCCGCAGCAGACTTCCAACCCAGTATCGAAAAGGTCGCTGGTTGACAAGATTTCCTCTGGCCCAGAGGAGAGTCGTTATCTTGTGACCACGAGTCGATCCGATGGCCGCCACCAGCACGAACAGGCGCCGGAGTACGATGCTGAACGTGAAACGAAGAGACGCCGGCTTAGTAACGACGTTTCCTCTGAAAGTGAACGAAAGTCTGCCGTAGACTCTGAGTCAAGCATGCGTGAAATCCTTGGGCTGATGAAGACAAAAATAGACGAACAAGTTCGATCATTGCAGCTTTTAATGAAGGAGAACAACGAGGTAGGACATTATGCCATTGGCGAGACTGGTTGCGGGCTGCTCATCTTGTTTTGACAGCTGAAAGCCTCGCTTCGTGGTGGTAAGTAGTAGCTAGTATCGGATTGTGATTAAATCACGTGGTGTTGAAACCTGTACAATACACTTGTGTTTATGGGGCAGCCAATGCTATCTTCACCTATCGTGCACATGAACGAACCATACTCTCTCCCTCCTTCTCCTCCTTCCCCTCCCTCATCCTCTGCGTCAGATTCTGATGCTTTCAATACTGCAGAGGCAAGGTTGCACTTTGGACCGTTAAGATCGCCTGAAAAGAAATATATAGCAACCCCGACGCGTGCAAACGTTCTCCATCCAGGCATTCACACTTCTCCTCTTCGGCGTTCTCCTCGTCTTTCCACTCCACAACCACATGAAACTATACATCATTTCTTATATCAAGAGGAGAATGGAATCCCTCAGTCTCGCACAGATACACCCGACATTGAGCGTGATTTGCAGGACGGTAAGTACCATTGTCCTTTCTCTATCTACCGATTGATTTATTGGGAAAGTGTGGATACAGAACCTCCATCCGCACTAGCAATCAAGATAAGTCGTGCCCACGATAATCCTTCTCCTCCACCAGGTTCTCCGCCCGTCATGATTCTACCTGACATTGCATCTCCTTCCCCTCATGCCCCCCCTACCAGCCTAAACGATCCTCTACTTATCTTGGGTAGTGGCAGTGAGATTGAAAATCTAACAAGGAACCTACCCTTAAATACCTCTCCCTTTCTGCCCAGAAACCTTTCACCTATACCATCAACGTCCTCTCGAGAGCCGAGTCAGGTAGACCTAGTCACATTTGATTCATTTTCTTTTCCAACTAGGGCAGCCAGATCAACGTCTCCAAAGACTCTTTCGCCTAAGCAATTCCCTTTGAGGAAGGCGCTTTCCGTAGACAACCTATCTTCGAAAATACCAGAAGACGGACAAAAACTTCTGTCGGAGGTGGTATCACCAGTTGAGTCTTCTTTGATCGGACGACGTGGGGACGAAGACTCTGTCAAGCTATTACCATCATCCAGTTCTGAAGGGTCGTCAGAGGATTGGCCATCATCATCATCGTTAGATAGGCCTGGTCATACAAAAGAAAAGATGCAGGAATCTGCATTGTACGCGGCTACCTTGGTAGAAGACGGTCATGATTCTTGCGATTCTAAAAATGGACTGGACGAGAAGGAAAAACTACACCCTCAGTATACAGCTGGGCAGGGAGATAAAGTCCCAGTCATAGAAGTTTGGAAGGATTCTCAATCGCCACACGCTCTGCACTATGAACTAGACTCTTTGCCCCTTACCTCAACTAATCAACATGATAGTTTAGTCTTATCTCCGTTAACTCAGCATCCACCGTCTCTTGTTTTGCCAGAACACAAGACTGCAATTGCTGAGACGGACGGTCCCCTGCGATCCCCAGTCTTCTCCCAACAAGCCCTACCACAAACACCGATGCGACCGATTTATCCCATACGTTTTGCGAGTTCTGCGAGACCCGCTTCGCAGAAACCCACGGGTGCTCGATTACAACCAGTAGACCTGGATGATCACAGTCGTACACCTGCCCGGCGTATACACATTGCGGAAGCAGTCAACCAGGGCCAGATATCCCCGCTGAAAGGGCCACGTCTTATAGCTGGTGGCAGCAGATCCAAAGCCAGTACCGTTCATCAACCCACGCTCAATATACTCCCTACAGACAGTCCAGCCAGGAGAGTGGGGATCTCTGAAATGGCCAAATCGGCGGCTCCTCAAGGCCTTATTGCTGCAACTCCTACCCGAAGTCTTTCAAAACTTCGAGCAGGATCTGTAGAATTGCCTCCACACGAAGGTAGGGATAATAACATGCAAGAAAGGCCCGGCTCCACACCCCCACCTCAAATGGTCAAAAGCTCTTTGTTGCGTACACCTGTATTTGGCTCTTCAATGACCTTCTCAACATCAAAGCCAGCTATTCTTCCGTTCCCAATAGTCGCGTCGCAGAAAAAACCTGCGACTTCGATACTGGAAGGGGATAATCATGTTGAATCAGCTAGTCCTGCTAAAACCATACAAGCAACTTTCCTTAATCCTCCTAAAGTAACCCTAAAACAAACAACTAGTAGGATACCAAGAACGGTCAAGCCTTACGGCAGGCCGACTCCAACCTTAAACGGAGCCAGTAACCCGACTATCATCAATACGAGGGTAGATGTCGCTGCTAAAGCCTGCGAAACGCCGAAGGTAAGTAGCAATTCGTATCAGGTGGCTGCACTAGTTTGAATTCTAGTCAAAGGTTGTTCGTAAGGCAGGTTCTAGTGGCGAAGCGTCACGGCTTCACTTTAACGACGTCAAGAGTCAGGACCCAGTTGCGACCACATATAATGCTGTGTCTTCTGCCTCGAGCTTGAAGAGGAAACGTGTTATGCCAGAAACAAGCTCCCCCATGAAAACCCGGCCCGTTGTTCTGCTACGTCAAGTACCTCGTGTTGTCGAAATAACCGTCCCATCAACTTCCCAGGCAGCCACCCTACCCTCCATCACGGTTCACCAGGAAAAGAAACCTTTGCAGCAGATTCGCCGCGTCGTTGATAGACCACCAAATGCTCACCTTGCTCAAGTTCAAGTTTCGGAGTCAAACCATTTGCTACCATCAGACCAAAGCAGAAAGCCAATCGAATCAGATCCTGAAGAATTTGAATTTGACGCCACCGATATACAAAGTACCAGTGATGACAAAGAAGCGCATCAAGTTGAGGCTATTTTGGCTGATGGGACCCCGTCTCCGCCTAATCACCAAGGAGACATAACTGCGCCACACGTGGGAAGCGCTCGAGACGGGATTCGTAGAACCACTCGTGCCCGCAAACCAATCAATGTCCCGGTCACCCTAAATGCATCAAACTTCAACACTCGACCCGTAGCCTCTCGCCGAAGGGCAGCCGCACAAACTAGTGTACGGCAGGATCCGACCTTTTTGGGCATGAGCGCCACGGCTTTGAGAGCTCTTACGACCTCAAATACCGCCAAAAATCAGCGTTACCTTGCCGCGAAGCTGGAAACAGAAGTTATAAGGAAGGAGGGGCAAAGACCAGAAAGTCCAACCGTCAAGGTCCGAACCATATCGCAACGCAAGCTAGATGAGAAAAGCAAACAGCGAAAGGAGCGGGCAGCAAAGAGGGCGAGGCGAAACTCGGGTGGTTTTCAAGATCAAACTGACACAGGTGGATGTAGTGACGAAGACTACGACAGTGAGAGTGATCTGGATGACCAGAATAGTAGTCCCGCCGCTTCGCGGCACAAGAGGGGACCAGGTGACGAAGAAAGTTACCAAACTCCACTACGAAAGTTCAAGAGGCTTAAACTCAGAGAGGACGATGAGGTTGAGTCAGAAATGGATGAAAGGAGAGTAAAATGGGATCGGGGACTATCTACCACAATCTACCTTGACCAAGTGAAGTTGGGAACACGACAACCGTTGCGGGACAGCATTGCCATGAAGGGGTGCTTGGCACTTACCGCCAAAGTATGTTCCCTCTTAGTTATTTTGACAATTGACCCTAATATCGTCTTGTTCTGGCAGACCATTCTTTTGGATAGTTTGGGCAACCTTCCACATGCTGAATCTCCACTTACAGAGCTCGTTGAAGAGCATGTGGTAGTTAAGCGGTTTGTCTATGACAATGATGTTGAGCCTGTGCAACCAGTTGTCGTAAAAAACACAAGGCTAAGGAATAAGAAGGGGAAGAGTTGAAATTTCGATCCCACAGGTGCACCGTGCACGTTATGTTATTTATTTTGCTGTCAATATGTAATACAGGTATCTATACGGAAATCATGTTTCCTACTTCCCTCCACGGTAATTGATGGTTGCGCTAGCTTGATTTACAGGAAAGACGAGAACTTCCGCAATATTGACATGGGGTGGGCGGGCCGCAGCCCAGACGATTTCCTCTGCAATGTCGCTTGCGGTCACTGTCTCGAAAAGAGCCTCATTCAAACCGGCACTTGACAGATAAAAAAATTAAAACATACGCGGCTGAAGCCCCTCATAAACTTTCGCTGCAGCGTTGATATCTCCTCGAAAACGAACAATTGAGAATTCGGTTTCAACCATGCCTGAAATTTTGAAATCTGGTTGGGAGGATGTCAAACAGAGATTTATCTCAAACCTGGTTGAATTTCCGTCACCCGAATGGGTGTGTTGACCAGCTCCCTCATCAAGGAGCCCGTAAAAGCATTGACGGCAAACTTAGTGGCCGTATAGATGCTACCTCCAGCATAAGGCTCACGGCCAGCTATAGAACCGAGATTGATAACATGGCCCGCCTTTTTTGCCTTGAATTCTGTTGTTAAATCAGCAATTTGAGAGGCCCTATAGCCTCCTAAGCTTACTCCTGACAAGGAGTTGGGTCACTGATATCAAGCCAAGAACGTTCGTCGCAAACATCCCTTCTATGTCCGCATCGGAGATATCACCAACATGCTCGAGACCACGAACAAACCCCGCATTGTTTACTGGTGAAGCGACGTGAATAAAAGGACACCACATGTGGAAGTTAGAATGTCATACCAAGGACATCAACATCTTGCAGATTCTGAGGAACTTTATCCCAGAGTGCTGCGACCTGCGTTTTGTCTGACACGTCCAATTGAACGGAGGCGAACTGTCCGCCTGCCTGGAGGCCAGACTCCTTGTGGGCAACAACACAAGCATCGGCCACGGCCTTGAGGGTGTCTGCACGACGAGCCACAAGTATCACGTTGGCGCCGCCCTAGAGAACGGCATCAGAAAGATCGCACTGAGTTATGTTGGACGATATGATGTACTTTGGCGAAGAGGATCGCGGTGGCCTTTCTACAGGTTCGAGATCAGCTGCTATGGGCAGCAGTAAATGTGCTCACTGCTCCGATACCACTACTAGCCCCTGTAACCAAGACTGTCTTTCCCAGTAACCTCGTAGCGTTAAACACTGACATATCTGAGCAAAAGTTAGTGGACAAAATGAGTGTGGGTGACAAATCCTGAGAATAGGCCTCAGAGAGAGCCGTGATAGGCGCCGGGCCGGACTTGATGAACCCTCATCCTCACTGGCAAAGCCTTCTCACATGGCTAGCTAGTCATGGAGCAGACGTGTCCCTAGAGGCAATGCTAGTACAGGCAAGGGAGAGACCTGGTCAGTGTCTCTTCTCTTCAATATCTACTGAAAAGACCATCTTCAGTGCGCAGATGCTGGTTATGGGTTGTTCGCTCTCCAGACCGCGACTGCTCTAACTCGTCTATTTTCTGTACCAAACAGCGCTCTTTTAAACACCTTGACGCTTTCGCCATTATATCCTGAGGCGCGGCTGCGTCTAACCGCGACGCAGTTGATATCTCTTCACCTGTTTCTCAACCGTCCAGTAGACTCTGAAGGATCAGCAGATCCTGTATTTGGCCCATACATCTCCACGCTTCCGCGTGAATTCGAAGCACATCCTTTAACATGGCTAGTGAAACAAAATGAACATCACCTTGGCGCTGTACTTCTGTCCAGATTACCTCCAAGTGTTATGCATAGTCTGCGTAAGCTTGGCGATCGCTTCAGTGAAGATTGGCGGACTGTTCAGCGATACCTAGTTGGTAGTTCACGTTTCAACACTTCAGTGCTATTCTTAATCTCACTCAAGCGCATCACGAACACGACAGAGTCCAAGGCGATACCTCTTCAATCAGACCCCGAAGACAGGAAGCATCGTTATCTATGGGCTTGGTTGAATGGTCTGTGTCATATCTAGTGAGAGTAGGGTGGTACTGATATCACCCTAGTTAACACTCGATGTCTCTACTATCGCGTAGAGCCGTCCCCCTCAGATAAAAACAATATCACACTTTGTCCGATTTTAGACTTCGCTAACCATACTGTTGCTTCTAATCATATGTCGCCGCATCTGCCGGGAGCCACCGGGGCTAGTGCACCTAGTAGGGTAGCTGGCTGCGACTTCACCATTCTGTCCCCATCGTCTACAACCAAATTCGGTGATGAGCTCTATCTTATGTATGGAGCCCATTCGAACAGGACACTGTTTGTCGAATATGGATTTATCAACGAGATTACAAAAGACCTGCTATTCGCTGGAAGCTTTCAAGGAGATATCGATGTCCAGACCGCGGTGGAAAGCCTGTTTGAAGCGAGGGGGAAATTAGGTGTGTGGATGACAGATGTCCTCAAAAATCAAGGATACTGGGGGTGATCTAATCCATCAACTTAGCTTGTCGTTTACTGATATTCGCCTCAGGGATTGGACACTACATAGCACACCGCTCCCCGCGCATCCATCGTTTCGCTTAATTGCTGCGCTACGACTCTACTACATCTTCCCAGTGTCGGTGAAAGAGGTGCCCTTGAATGCGGAGGTTGTTTTACTACCCTGGAGGGCCACTCTACTCGGGACGGCGGAGAAAATCACCCAAGAGAATGAAGATGCCTGGAGAGATGCCTTGTCACACCTTTGTAACCGCCTCTCTTGTAATGCGACATCGGCCATTGAATCATTAGACCGTAAATTGGAATCGGAATGGACGACATGGTCTTCATGGATGATAAAGAACATTCGGATGTTGTGGGAGGAAGAATTGTATGTTGCTGATGCTGTGGCGGACAGTATTCGCGCAGGGGAGGAGTTCTGATGTGAATTATCGCAGGAGTGGTCTCCCATAAGTAGTTGCAGCTATCTAGTCACGTGTCTAGCTTGATTTGATTCCTGTCCCAACGCTCAGTATTATGCCACCTAAGAAAAATCAAACACCAGCACCATCTACTCCTGCCGTGGAAGAGACGGAAGGACCACCTCCACCAGAACCGGTACCTCCACTTCAAGTCTTATACTGCTCAGGTTCATTGGATGTCTTACAATAACTAATCAAAACTTACAAACCAACATCTAGTCTGCTCACTTCCTCCTGAATATTGCGAGTTTGGTTCAAGCTTAACGCGATGCAAGGAGTGGCTCAAGAAGGAACATCCAGATCTGCATGAAAAATATTATTCTGAAGGTGCACAAGATGTATATAAACGGATTATAGATCTGACATTTGACAAATAACGCACGCAGATGCACTCACATCGAAAGTTGGTACGTTGAGCTTGGAAGCCCAGGCTAAATTAGAAAAGGAAACTGCGAAGAAGGAAGCGAAAGCTGAAGCAAAGGCAGATGCTGCATTAAAGAAGAAATTGGCGTCTCAGGTGGGTAGTTGTGCTGTCGTCACTCGAGCCGTGATGGGCCATATTTTCACGCACATCTTTCACGAACATCAAAGATCACGATCAAACGAATAGAGAGGAATAAACGGAAACATGTTACATCCGTTCATGGCCTTGAAGCGTTTGGTATCGATCTCAAGAAAGCGGCCAAACAGTTTTCGTCCAAGTTTGCGACTGGGTCATCAGTAACCAAGAACCTTCAGGGGCAGGATGAAATTGTCGTTCAAGGGGATGTCAGTGACGAAATAGTGGAGATGATCGAAGCCAGTGTGGGAGTTCTCAAAGGTATCCCTGCAGATAATGTCGAGGTCGTAGAAGAAAAGAAAAAGAAAGGTACCGACTAACTTTCATACAAGAACGAAGATACAAGAACGCAGTTGTAAACTTGGTAGCGGCTAACGAATAAATAAAACATCTTTACTTAAGCTATGTTATAATTTAATTGACAATCCTCATTGCATGGAATTTGTGTGGCTGGACTCAAGGGTCGACAGTTGTTGCACTGACTTTTCGATGTTCGGGAATTTCAGCGTCTTTAGGCTCATTTTTATCAATGGCCTCTCCGAGAAATGTTGGAAACCTGACTAGATGTCATTAAGAGTGATAGATACACAAGGCGAATGCGATACCTTGGTACGCCATCCTTCGTCAGCTCTTGAAAGCGATATGTGATGATCACGCCAACTTTGGGAGGGTTGTCCCGTTGCTTATCACTCAAGCCAGACCCTACATTGAAAGTCTAAAGGTGAAGAGGAATTGATAAGCCTACATAACAAGATCCCGTCGTATTCTGTACCTTTCCCGACTCCATTTTGCATTTGAGAGCACCAGTGGAGCCTTTGTGCCTGCCCTTTCCAGGAACGTATCCTGTAACAATGGCCTCTGCGTCGTAAAAGGTCTGGGAAGATTGAGTCATTATTCCTGATCGGAAAGCTAAATTATGCAAACTTTGATCTTAAATAGGGTTGCTGAGCGCCGGCCCTCATATTGTCTGTGGGAAGTGGAAGTGATTAGCAAATACCTTTACTTTGAGGTATCCGGATAGTAACATACGAGGCCGGCTTTCGCAACATAAGACCTTCTCCCCCAAGACTTTCGATCTCTTTCAGCCTATCCAGAACGTGTTGCCTGCTCGTGGCTTGTTGGTGTTCAACAACCTTGACTAACTCGGAAGCATGGCTGCCGCCAAGGCCAAAAAGCCCGTTAAGGAACTCAACTCTCTTCTCGAAAGGATCTTCTCCTTTCGAGGGTACATCAAATACCTGGCAATGCTTTGTTAGTGGCTGGATAGTTGGGACAAGTACAAGGCGCACCTGAAAAGTTATGTTTTTCCAATGGGGCGAGTTTATGGTTTTCACGATAGAAACAGTGGATTGGAACTCTCCCCTGCCAGAAAAAAGCTCTCCATCGAGCGTCACGCCCTCGGGCAACTCTATGTATGACTTGAGAAACACAGCTTGAACTGAGAGCCAGAGAATAGAAACAAACTTTCTAGGAACCATCGTGGTGGGGTGAAAGAGTTTCCAAGGCGGCTGATCAACTGTTTGCCGTCATAATAGGTTCTAAAGTTCGGTATTGTAAGCTCGTATCTTCCATATCTCTAAGCAAACGCACCTGACGCCATCCAATTTTTCAGAGATCCACCAATCAGTTGGATCTAGACCTGTCTCAATATCCCATTTGTTGGCTAAAAGTAGCTCTGGAACGTGTTTAGCCGCTTTCAGTAGCTCATCGTCGCTATCACCATCGTTTTCTTCGTCATTCTTGGTCTTTCCTTTTCTTTGAGAAGTAGGTTTTGATGTCGATGTAGGCTTTCTAGTTTTCTTTGCCGATTGCGCGTCGTCTTCGCCCTCATCATCGCTATCGTCTATTTTCTTGCGTTTCTGAGTGACCTTGGTGGCTTTTTGAGAATTCTTGTTTTTCGATGGTGGCGGCGCGTCCGGATTCTTGAATTTGAGCCTTGCTTGCTCGTAGCTTTCACCTAACAAAGACTTCAGGTGTTTGCATGTGCGAGCGTTAACCGGAACTCGACTCTGGATGTAAAAACATCGATATTCCATTGAGGAGTTGTGTTGAAGTGACGCACCTGGTTTCTCCAGGCCTGTGTTGATGAACATAGGAGGTGTGAGAAGGTTTACACGAGAAATGTGCATAACACGTACAGGACATGTACTATAAGGGAAGTTGGCTTCGAAATCTAAATACATGTATGTTGAACTTCTCACCAATAGAAATGGTCAAGAGTTCGTTTGATCTTGTAGACAGAGTTGCTGGAGGAGAGTCAATATTTATCTTATGGCGTGCCGAACACAATATAATGTTGCACCTTGTCATAGAGCTGACCTCCTTCTCCTCGCCATCAAGAAGTATCACATTGGGCTTGATGCCATTTATCTCTGCCAGTTCGTCTTGGGACATGATGATCAAGGCGGGATGTTGAACTTTGTAATAGTTTGGCAGGACCCTTTACAGCACTGCCGTGTAGTAACAGCTTTCAGCAAGACCCTTGGTTTCCTCCCTCGCTTCCTACATTCTATTACCCGACGCCAGAGTGAGCCATGGCTATCGAACCATTACTGGCCACACGAGCCCAGCGGGCCTTCATTTTCACTGGTAAATCAGTCTTCTCCTTCTTAAGGCAGTTTCACTAATACTAATTTTTTTCTTTTGCATTTTGTAGTAACTCTTCGTTAGTATTCAAGTTGAATTAAACCGCGGATGATGGTGTTCATTTTTGATTGTCCTTAGAAGCGATTGTGGTGCTTGTCATGGTTGGAATCACTTTTCGGACGGTACGTGCTCACACGTGCTAACTGAATATAACCTCGTATCTCACAAACGCACAGGTTGAAGTGAAAGTTGATTTCGAGCTCTCGAGATACAAAGTCGTTCATTTATTTGTCTTCTCTGGGCCCAAATACTGACATCAGATATAGACTCTTCCATGTTATCTAGCACTTTTTGCCCTCGCTGAGTGCGTACCCCTTCTCCAAACTCATGTGAGTTGTCTAACAAAGTCGGGCAGGATCTTTGAACTTTTCATGGCATTTGATGCACTGCGTCTAAGGAATATAATCCAGCTTCTCGGTCTATTAAGTAGGGCCTCATGTCCTATCCTTTCATCGTCATATCTCATCACCTTCTCCTTTCGAAAGTCTTCCACCTAGCTCTTATGGTCTTTGCTGCTCTTCAGGTTCATCAAACGCAGACTGCGCTAGTAATACGTCCTGATTGTGATAGTAGTCTCAGTTATCGTGTGAGTTGCTTGAATGTCACCGCGGTTTGTTCCGCTTAACTTCTCACATAGGACTGTGGGGGTACTGGAACTCTTTGGAAGGCTGTACAGCCCTTCTTGATTGTTGCCCCTTGTGTGATTGCTGCATCTTGGTTTGCAATGCTGTTTTGGATAAAACAACTCTATGCAGAGTTTGGGTAGGCAATCTGCAATCTCTACTTTGCCTAAGCTAATCTTATTCAGCTGGGCAATTTTTCATGTTGTAGGTGCTAATCCGAAGATGAAGAGTAAGTCCCGTTCCATCTCACCTTTTCAGTGGGTGTTCACTGTCCACTAGCCATGTACCAGTGGTACCAAATCATGATATGTCTCCTTAAATTCGACTTCTTTTGTTTCACGGGAGTTACTATGCAGGTGATTACACTCATTTCATTGTGCCCATATAACCTTTGTTCTAACAGCTGCTAGCTCCTCATTGTCGTTCTTCAGAAGGATTCTGCTGAATTCGGCGTCACAATTGCGGCCATCCCTGTGGTACTTGTGCTTTTAGTACTTTGTGGGATTGCAGTTCAACGGGAAATCAAGTCGTACGTACACCTGTTATCTTTTGTTCGCCATGCAATACTAATTTTGTTTTGAACAAGGATCATGTCGATTTCCCTTGTTATGATGCTGGCCGCTTTAAGCTACTGTAAGCTTCTCATCCTATACTTATCAGCCAATTCCCACTGATAATCAACATCAACGATACTAGTCTGTAAGCAGAAAGGATCCTCGTTCTATTCTGACTCACTTAAATACACTTAGTATACAAGCTTGTTCGCTTCTATCAACCATCAACTCGAGCTCAGTACGAAACGACCCGAGCGACTCTGACCGTTTTCAGTGCGTTCCTTCTATGACGACTAACACATATTTTCACGATGTGTATAGCTATTGTTGCCTTCATACTTCTGTTTGCAACGTTTGCAGTGGGTCTTCGTTGCTTCGCCGACTTTGATAGGGGACTGCAGGCTTCGAAAGTCAATGGTATGCATTCGATATATCTAATGTTCAATGTAATCATTGATACCGTTTTCTTGCTAGCCCCTCCGACCAGGCCCAAGCCCAATACTAATGGCTCTTCGACAAACAACATGAGCCAGAGACAGTCGTCTTATTTTGGTGGAGCCCCAGTGACACAGCGCATTTCTATCGAGTGATTGCATCGGACTATTAGTTAACCTCATGCCCTTGTATCTATTCTGATGATATCCAGGAAATTCTCACTCTCACTTTCTAATGGACTAAATTTATGTAGTCGTTACTTTAATTATTTTCGATCCGTTGGTAGAAGTGCTATTTGCACCAGACAAAGCTTTTACAAGGTCTTATTTGTACTTGCGCTGTCACTGATACTCGTACATATACGACATGGTCCAAAGAGACTACTGGCGTCGCCCATGGTGGCTCTCCTTTCTCGATCGCGTATGCTCCAAAACGTTTTCCCCCTGATCGCTGACAGAGCTATGACTGAAACTATAGACAAACTTGATTGTAACTGCAGTGACAGGGACTGCGATACTCTTTACGCGATCTGCAGGGATTGTATATTTTGCTGCGGGGGCTGTGGCATGCACCTTTACTGTGAAGCTTCTCAAGCACACGATTCGGCAGCCACGTCCCTTGAATCAGACCTCACGACAGAAGGCGACTTACGGGTATAGTGGCCCCATCTAATGTTTCCCGACCTTGCGTTGACCCCAGTCCGACGTTTAGCATGCCCAGCACTCACTCATCTACCATTAGTTACTACGCGATGTATATCTCGCTTGCATGTCTCTATCTGCCGCTCCATGAGTCATTTCCATCGATATCAGAGTTGCGGATAGTTGTCCCACTTTTGTTTTTGCCTTGTGCTGGGATGGTTGTGGTATCACGAATATGGCTCGGCCATCATACATGGGTACAGGTTGGAGCTGGGGTTATGTATGGTATTGCGTTTGCGCTGGTATGGTTCAGCTTGTGGCATACGAGACTTGACAGTTATGGGCCGATATCACTTCGGGCAGCCAGCCCCATTTCCTGGGGAAAAATGTATTAAAGTAATATGTCTTGTAATTACCTATTTAAATTT